>PVIH01020385.1:0-32564 GCA_004025045.1 Sigmodon hispidus | reverse complement strand
ATGAAAAAAAAAATTCAGAGGGAAAGATGAACACAAAGAAAATATAGGTGTAGCAATCTTATTTGTATTTCTTCCCTTGATAAGCCATGCCTATCATTCTTATCCTCTGTATAGTTATTGTTAACTCTTCCACATTTTAAATTCTTTTTACTGTGTTTTTTTTTTTTGATAAATACAAAATAAAGAAGAGAGAAAAAAATAGATATGGAATATAATAAAAGCTTGATGGATTAAATTGCTTAGGTACTATAACCTCCCACACCATGGACTTTTGGATGTTTTATAGTACCATGTATATATTCCCTCCTAAAGAGTAGATCTCAACTTTATTAAGAGAAAGGATATTTAATCCCTATTAGTTGTGGCTCATCTTGGTATAGGGTCAAACCTCTTTGTAAATATATGTTATATACCAGCAGTTCTCAACCTGTGGGTGGTGATCCCTTGGTGAGGGGTTAAATTACTCTTTCATGTGGGTTACCTAATACAGATATTTATAATTTAAAACAGTAGCCAAATTACAGCTATGAAGCAATAACAAAAAATAAGTTTATGTTTGGGAGTCAACACAGCATGAGGAACTGTTTGAAAGGGTCACAACGTTAGGAAGTAGGAACCACTGCTTTATACCCATAGACAATTACCACGTCCAACCCTAATCAGAAAAGTCTTTCATTCTAGTCAATTGTGATGAAGACAGAGACATGGCTGCTGAGAATAAGTGACTGAGTGTTAATGCTTAAGGGAGAAAGATATAACATTCCCTACAATGCTCAGGAACACTAGGGAATGGGAGAGTAAGATTGTAAGAGCCAGAAAGGCTTTGAAATGTTCTCCTGTGGGAAATACACAGTCAACCACTATGGATAGCTGCACTGGGTCTGCCCTAGGATGGTGCTATTAACATCCAGGGAAAGATAAATAGACGACCTGAATGCACTTTCCCTTCTAAATTGTTTCCTATAGATAGAGTTGGTGCAAAAGGAAGACACTGTCATTCCTTTTATGTACTGCCCAGGTGTATTCACTGATTACCCCACTAGAAACCAATAATAGCTCCAACTCAGTAGTTACACAGATAGCACTGAATAAATTAAATGTATCACACAATACAATCAAGTCATGAATTTGGGAGAGGACAGGTGGGCATGGAGATGCATTGATTTAGGAGAGAAGGAAATGATAGAAGTGTAGGAGAGAGGAACATGAATGTGTCACACACATTTATGAAACTAACAAAGAACAGATTATAAAAAGTCAAAAGAGTTTCTAGGACTACAGTAAGAGAGTGGTTATGGGGAAATGTAAGTGTTCTAACTACTTAGAAAATTATAATGAAGGTTGGTATTTCATTCAGATGTAACTTAATAGTTCATTAAAAGGTTATATAAATTCCAAATAATTTTCAAGAAATTTAAAAACATGGAAGCAATGAAAATTTTAGGCAGGCCTATTGATTGTCATATGATTAAATGACATTTTAGACTTATTTTTCCCTTACTCATAATAGATTGATTACAGGCCTTGCAGTGATAATATAGATTGTTAAGGGAAAATAGCAAGTATGTGTAACAGATATTTATTTTTTAAAAAGTGACTATGTGAAAAGGCAAAACATAATACCAAGGTAGTACTAATTTACTATACACATATATAAATAATGTACATGTTGAACTACTTGTGTCAATACTTAATACATAGTTCGATATTAACACCCCATTAAATTCAATATTTCACAGTATGTATGACTATAACTTGAAGTTAAAGATATAGTCATATTACACTATTTAAAAATTGTATTGGTAAGCTGTCTTCCATTTCATTTGCTGAGCCTTTTTTTCAAAATCTGAATCAGAAATATGGGACTCTTGCAGACCTGGGTTAAGTTTCTAACACCCACATAATAGATCATAACCACTGGCAAGTTTAGTTCCAGGACATCTGACTCTTTTCTGGACTCTGCAACTGCAGAGTAGTTGTACCTACATGGTTCAAATATACAGAATACACACACACACACACACACACACACACACACACACACACACATTATAAACAAGTAATATTTTAAACAAAATTTAATTCTTATATCTGATGCCCCTTTTGTAAGTGTTCCTGGCACTCAATATGTTGCCAGGTGAAATAAGAATTCCCAGCATGTAAAGGCCACATGATAAAACTGACAAGGTTCCATGTACAGAGAGCACACCTAGATTGGTGCCTATCCCTTCTCTTAAAAAGAAAGGCCACGAAACAGCCCATCCACTTTCCACTTTTTCTAAGAACCCACCTCTCGGTAACTCTCTAAAATAAACTCTTGTGTGGCACCTGGCAGTGAGTGTGTGTGTCTCTCCCCCCACACACAAAAACTGAACACCTTTCACCTGTCAGAGTCTGCAGGGCACAGTAGGGTTAGATCTTTAATAGTCTCTGTACTCATGGCCAGTGATATTAACTCCCTCTTTATCTTAAATTTCCTTTTCAAGAATGGCTATAAATCATACTCAATAATAACACTGGGTGAGGGCAGAAGGCAAGATTGTTTATCATAAGGTTTAATAAATAAAATTACTCTCCCATGGGTTTAGGTGGACGGGCAGGCTGTCTACAAAATGCAGATTGCCTAAACTTGGAGTTTTTTCAAGTGTAATATAAACTATCTGTATTCTGCCATGTAGCTCCAAAGAACTTAAAAGGATCTTGAAATGCACTCATGATTCTTGCTGTGCTGTCATGGTGAAAGCCTTTGTCTCTAATCTAGGATAAAAATGACTCTAACTGTGCCATGCACACCATAGAATTCTGAACAATTAATGGGAACTAAAGCAAATCTCATATCAGACCCTTCATGTTATCATGAAATTCATAATTTCTCACTCAAAGAATAAATTTCTCTAGCCATGTTTCTAAGGGTTTTTAAGCTTGCAAAAGAGTAATTAGTACCTATGGTTTATCATTACTCATAACTATTAACAAGAAATGAATAATTGCATAATTATTCAATTCTAAAAAATAACTTGCCCCCCAAGTACAATCTGAGGGAGGAAAATTTACAAGACCATCTGGAAGGACATTGTCAAACCACATGGCCTGCACCAACCCAACTTCTTCTCTCCATCTCTACTTAAGCCAGTTAAGTTTAAACAGATCTGGGAAGGTTATTTTTCACTGAAAATTTCTGAAGGAGTATTGTTAACAACCAAGAGAAGGCATGTAGCATGTCATTCCTGATATGTATATATATATGTATATATATATATATACATACACACATATTCATGTTTTTAGACATGGTCACTGAGTAAAGAACCTTTATACTTTACTGCAGCGTTTGTCCAAGTGCTCATATATAAATCTAGATAAAAATATTCAGTGGTCCATTAAAGATGTAGTTAGTATTGTATGAAATGATTTAGAATAAACAAAGCAAGAATGTGAGCAGGTTACCTGTGAAATTTCCAGGTAATGGGCAAGTTTGTTGTACTGTAATATGGAAATATTACAGTTCTGTGCTCAAAACAGACATATAACAAACATTTGATAGGATTAATTGTGACAGAAATATAATCATAACATACCTTTGGAACTTGATACTATATTTTTATGAAATTTCATTGAAAACAAAATATGTGAAAAAAAGTTGTCGACATTCTGCTCCTGTATCAGACATATTTGTTTCTTATTTCTTCACTGAAAATTCTATGTAATACATTTAAATGAACGTTTTATTTCAATGACGTTTGGGGGTAAAACCATCAGCAGTTAAATTCCAATGCATGATTTTTTTCAACACATTGATAAAAGCAATAAAGTATGGCTTATCAAGAAAATTCTACTGGTTATTTCAAAAGCGATACAGAACTGGATTCCATACCCATCATTTTCTCATCTCCAATACAACAGGTATCAGAATACATTAGGAATCCTCTCTTGAAACCTAACTCTGTTTCTGATAGTTTTTGTTAATGAGAACAAATAGAGATTGCAATGGGGACTTTTTGAAAAACACTGTAAGATAATTGTCAGTTATGCTTCCTTGTTGTTTATCCTGCAAAAGAACCACTGTTTACTTCTTTATAGAGGAGACTTTGCCAAGCTTTGACGTTGAATACCACCAGGAAACTCAATACTCAGCACCAATAGTATGTCCCTGATGCTGAGGTGACTAAACAAAAATGCATCCATTCTTATTTTGGCAGGAATGTGAGTGAAAGCAACCTCCTCCATCAGCAACACTGTTTCAGATTTATGCTTCTTTCATTTATATTCTATTTTCTGCTGCAAGGAATAAAAGCAATAATTAGGAATGAGTTTCTATGGCAGGAGTTTTTTTGATAAACATCAGTTGCATGCCTTCATGTTAGCTGTTCTAACAACCATCAGAGGATAATGACTTTCAGTCACTATTGATCAATAAATTATTCAGTTACAATTTCCCATAATTCATTGCTATTACTACCAGTAATAAAGTTGCCTCCTTTGTTTCTTGAAATTAAACTTGAACAAAGCAGGATGACTAATTACCGTTTGCTCTTCAGCACTTCCCACCAACAATTTGCCACTTTGGACATTAAGCTGTATTAGGAATAAGTGGAGGTTCTGGATATTCTGAAGTCACGCTGAATTGCCAAGTAATTGCACTCATGTTATTCACCCTGCTATCAGTCAAGAGCATTATGATGCCTAGATGATGCTAGATTAAAATCAATTAAAAAGATGACTTGGTTTTGTTTCTCATGTACTTTTATAATTTATCTTACAGCTGTTTCTTGAGTACTTTAGATGAGAGTTGCATATGAAGCAGATAAAAGCCCTTTGAAAAAGTTGATGCTTCTCAAATCTTCTTCTGGAATGAATTATCTACAAATAGAGTTTTTAAATTAATTCTGCAATCATAACTCTCAAGATGGTTTTAAAAAACTTTCCAAACTTCCAGACGTGTGCATATGTTTAAGTATGTTAAAACAAATGAAGGGAAGTAATGTTTTAGCATCAATACAGCAGGGGAACAGCCATATTTCTGTGGTGACACGGAATGCCAAAAACTCATGAAAACTCTTGTCATAAACACTTGTATATGGAAATCACTGAACCACCTTTCTAGGCTTACTTGTGCAAGATCTTGTGTTAAAATACAAGAAAAGATTTGCAATAGTCCTTTGGCTATTCCTTTGTTCTTGAGAAACATACAGTTCTGATGTTCAAAGGCCTTTAAAACACAAAACCTTCCATTGCTTTAGGTTACTTATTTCCAGTATGAAATCCACTTAGTGTCAGCAAGGTTGTTGACGAATCTACTCCCATATGCCCCTCTCACTTCCTCAGGGCTGGCTCACCCACATCTCTGTCTACAGGGTCTATTCTACTGTGCTGCTCAGGTGAGCCACAGGGAACATTCTCCAGGGTGCTATAGCTGGTGAGGGGTTTTACCTGCTATAGGCATCTAAGGGCTGAGGAAGAAGGGCATCTTTCCCATGAGAGAGAAGAGTGGCAAGTCTTTTCATTCTCACAAACCCAGGGCCTGTCACCTAGCCCCTTGAACAGGTCAGCTCTATTGTGGTGTCCAAGTGACTTGTAGGACACTCTCTCCTAAGTGCTTTAGCTGCTGAGAAGCAGGACAAGTTTCCCTAGTGTTGCACGCTCTGAGGAATGGGACCAACTATGTACAGTCCTATCCTTTCTGCCTTCAGTGGTATCAACACACCCATTAGCTCTGTCATGGCTGTGAACCTGGGCATGGGTTCCAACAGCAGCCCAAGTCCAGAAATCATTATAGCATGGTGGCAATCAAGTCACACAACTCCCACCTCCCACCTCAGACCACTCCTCATTGCCTTCAAAGAATATGAGCTTCTCTCTCTCTCTCTCTCTCTCTCTCTCTCTCTCTCTCTCTCTCTCTCTCTTTCTCTCTCTTCCTCCCTCCCTCCTTCCCTCTCTCCGTCCCTCCCTCCCTCCCCTCCTCCCTCCCTATTTCCACTCTGCTGAGATGTTATTATTTCACATAGCAACTCTCCTCCACAGACAGTGTCAACAGCAGGGCCTTGGAGGATAAAGGGAAAGATCAGGAGGAATCTGATAATAAACACTGTGGGTTGTGATGTGAAGAGGGCAATTCCTAAGCAGAAGAAACATGTGACACTGAAAAAAAAAAAATGTAGAAGCAGGCAAGGCACAAAAAGGGAGTATCCGAAAGCCTCTGAAGAATTCAACAAGCATCAGAAAGTTACACAAATGATGCAACCACTCTATACTCCCCAACCAGATCACCTCAAGAGCTGACAAGTCTCTCAGGGTTACCCTAAAGAGGGTTCTATGAAAGCAGGAAAAGGTCTTCTGATTTTGTTTCTAAGTTATGTTAGCATCTCTGAGAAAAAAGGGGCAAGGAAGCCCCAGGAGTGCATTCTTCTGTGATTCTGGATAGACCTATACTATAATGTCTGTAAAACTGGTGTTTTGTCAGTTTAAAAAGTCACTGTAATATATAGGACTCGGTCCCTGGTAATACCAAGAACGAGTGTCTACTTATATAAAGTAATTTATTTCAATTCACGGGAAATGACAATCATGCTGATTTTTAAAATTAAAGTCAAGGTTTTGTCAGATGAAGTAAACAGCATAACATTGTTATCCATCCATAAAGCAAATTATTTCTAACTCAGATATAGTTTGTGAAACATTCTGCACAAGGCAGCAACATTCTCAAAAGTATTCAACAAGCAGGAGCTCTCCAACAAGCAGAGAATGGCAGAGACATAAGGTTTGCAAGTGCTGACAGCAGTTCTAAACTAGATAAAATGCCTTACAAAGGAGAGGAAGGCTGATAGCAAGGCAGAGACAGTACGAAATGCTCAGGCTACATTTACTGAGTAAGATAGGATGGCATATAAATTCCTCGCTTGCTAAACTACAGCTATGTGTTGAAACGAGTAATATATTGTACTATACATACTTGGGGAGTCTTAAAAACATCAATTACAAATTAAGTAATTCACCTTTTAGTTCTGTGACACTAAAGGAGAAAGTCTCTCTCTGAGAGAAGGAGAAAGGGGGGGGAGGAGAGTGCTCAGATTTATTATATCTGAAAATGTTCTAAAAATTATATTAAAGAAAAGGCTGAGATCAAAACTACCCAAAGAAGCTGAAATTTAAGTGGTAAATTGAGAAAGAAACGTCAAACATTACTTGGTCTTGTGGCTAAGATCAAGTGAGAAAAAAAAATGCCCACAAAAGGAATTGAAGTCAAGGCTTTCTAAGTATGTACCCTTGGGCAAATCACTCAGGCTCCATGAACTAAAATTTTCTTAAAGTATGACTTGAGGGTAATCATGTATAGTTCACAGGAAAGTAAATCTAATTATGTATACTCATGTGACTATTTCCGGGCCGAGTCACTGAAGGTGAGTGACAAAACTCTTCAATCTAGACATGAAATTTTCTCACTAAAAAGCAAGCAAGGAACAGGAGAAGGGAGTATCAAATTTTAATGTAAAATTGAAAGAATATGTGATGTAAGGAGGGAACAAAATTCTATAGGAAAATGGATTGGAGTTTCTTCACTACAAGGAGGTTTTTGACTTAACCCATCAAAGGTATAAAGAGTAAGCATAGCTGCCATTCACCTTTCTGCTCCTATGAGCAACTGCCTAATAGCTCATCTCTTTTGGAATTTGCCAAAACAGCAAGGATCCAGGCAGACTTAGCTTTCTCTCCATGACATATCTTTACTGATCCAACATACCGTACTAGGCATAAAACAACACTTCCGTAATGACTCAGGGTTATCATTTCAAGCATCAGTGAATGTTACATGTCTGAGACACAAATGTAGCTGCAAATGTAATAGAACATCAGGTGAAATGAACCACTCATGTAATGCACAGTTGGCCCACCTAATTTTGGGACATGCACAATACTGAATTTGAGATGATTTACCAGAAGTGAAAAAAATGGGAACAACTGTCTTTCTATGCTGTTATATCATACAGCAAGATAACAAATATCACAGTGATCTACCCACCTCTCAATTCCCATGTTTGCGTGTTCTCCTATGGCTAACATAACTTCCTTGTGTATCTGACCAAGTATATTATAAGTGAAGCCTAGAGTCTGTCTCATATCACACTACACTCTATTGTAGTGGGAAATTAGGAACTGTATATGTGAACGATCACGTCATAGGAATGGAGACGAGCTGGGCGTGGTTAACTGAAAAGGATTCCGGAAGTAGACCTTCGAGGGAGGGGACCAGGACAGGAAGTCGTCATTCTCTCACGAGAGTTCCCCGACCGAGTGTGCAGTTCGCTCCAGCTGCCCGGGAGTTCGGACGTACGGCCGTGGGGATGAAGAATCTTCCTTAGAAAGGCTCCGGCGCACTACAACCTCATCCTGTCATCTTCTCCTAAAACCGGCTCTGTTTTGTAAGCTATTTTCTCCAAATAAACCCTGTTTATAAACATATCACAGGGCGGGTTTTTACCGCGATACTCTATAGCACAGTTCTTTTCTACATTTGCTTCCACCCTCTTTTAATAATGTAAAAATTCATCCTCACTGAAACTTAAAAAGTTTCTCTTCTGCCTGGGGTTTTGCTGCTACTAGGTAAGTATCCAAGGGAAGGAACAGATGCAAAGGTAGCCAATTCACGACTTCATCTGTGGAGAGATCAGAACAAGCTCTGAAGTTCACTCAGATGGGTTCTGTTTACAGAATGTATAAAGAGACACAGTGACACACAGTGCCAAGCAGTACTGGAGAGATGGCAAATATGACATGATAGGAAATAGGGAGGTTGAGAAGGACTAGAAATGCCAGATGCAGAAAGGAAATGAAGGGAGCTGCTGTTGAACAGACATGGTTTAGATACGTGGAAAGGAGCAGAGTTGCTGAGGCTGTGTGTATGAGAGAGGGGCTGGGGGAGCTAGGGAGGAAAAGACCAAACAAAGAGGAGAAGAAAGGGAGACAAAGACAGGGGCAAAGGTTGAAATCAGAAGAACAGACAGTGGGATTAAAAGGAGCAGAGGAAGAGAGAACAGATGGAGTATGAAACACCGACTTTCAAAGATGTTGCTCCTCGGTCTTCACAGAAATATTTCCTGCATCTATTACTTTGCACTTTAGTGCCTTTCTTTTGACTTGAAGTATGTAAGTGGGTCTTTTTTTGCAATCAATTTAGCCTGACTGGTGCATTATAATAGTATCAAACTCTATCTACACTATCTCATTACAGATATGTGTTAAGAATTCATTATGTAAGTTAGAATGGTTGACATGGTTCCTGAAGACCACACATCTTTACAATTATGTGAATCACTTCCCTGTGAGCTTCCTCTTAGTTCCATCCATATATATATCCCTGTAAAGACATCTTCCCTTTGAAGCATGATTCTCAACCTTCCTAATGCTGCAACCCTTTAATACAGTAATTGGTGGAGTAACACCCAACCATAAAATTATATTCATTGCTACTTCTTCACTGAAATTTTACTATCATGATGAAAATATGTGTTTCCTAAAGAGTTTGTGACCCACAGGTAGAGAACTAGGGGACTCAGGAGCTCTACATCACATCCTTCCTAGGACTCTGGCATTTCCCTCGACAGCAACCATTCTTTAACTAATTTTCATTCTCTACAGCTGCTTCTACTGCCCTCCATCACTTTGGTCCCTGCTTCTCTTTATTTCTTGGCCTCTGCCCCATCTTTTTTTTTAATAGCTTTCAGATTTCGCTTACCCTTTGAGAACACTGCTAGCTTGTGTATGTGATGCCTAGGGAGGTTTCCCAAATCTATACAGCCTGTGCTGCCCTATCTTTGTTGCTTCTGTTTATCTGAAAAGTAGTGATTCCAGGATCTGTTCACTTACTGTGGAAACTTAGGTGGCATTGAATGCCTGTAATGATTCACAAGACCAGAATGTGAGAAGCTGGGATTTCATGCAGGGAAAACTTAGTAAACTCCTCTGCCTGTGGTGGTGAGCTGCCTTGGGAGCCATAGGAACATCCAGGACAGAAGAAATTGCTCACAACCTCTAAGAGGCCTAAGTACTGCTCACTCCTAAACAATTGCAACATGAAAAATTAAAAAATAATAAGAAACAAAACAAAAAATTAAATCTAATATGATTTTGTTTGTAGTGCTCATGTATGTACAAAAAAAAACAAAAGATACAAAACAATAATATGCAACCAGAAAAAAATTGCAAAATATGCAAGAAACATTACCCTCAATTTTCAAATTTTATGACATTAATTTTCTTCCTTTTATCTGTCAATCTCTGGAGCTAAGGTACCTCACAGCCCAGAAAGGTCAGGTGCCTAAATTTAAGCTTCAAGACCTTTTGTGATTAGAGATGATGACCAAAAGGGCCTCCTTCCTTCCTCTGTGATAATATCTGCAAGACATTTTCAGACATGATAATGGTGCAAGAGCTAACAGTTGGCTATGGTCTTATATCCCCAGAGTTCTGAATTTCTAAGGCCTTAGTACAGGCACATATTTGAGTATATGAATCTAACATAACTAAGGAGACAAGTGACAATGATTTGGCCTACCACTAAGTAGTCAAATAGAATTGAGTTGGGTACCAGTATTCATTATTGTGCCCAAACACATGTGTAAAGCAGTTAAGTCTTGTTTTCAACATGAGTTTAAGACATTCCAGTTTATGGCAGGTTTATGTAACTCCTACTCATTCAAATTACAAGTTCAAATACTACATGAAAATCTAGAGGCTTTTCCTTACAAGTCCATGAATCTAGAAAAGAAGTATAAACTAGCAGCCACACTGGAATGAAAAACATTAAGTCATACATTGTCAGTGTTAAAGGTCTCTGTTCATTTATGGCCAGGGCCAGGAAATAAAACAGTGTAATATGTCCCTGCCCAGTGTACCTAACATCTCATTATTACTCTTCCTTTAGAAATACACAGAGAAAAGCCTAGCTATTGTGTGTGTGCATGCGTGTATGTGTTTGTGTGTGTGCGCGTGCGTTAAGGCTAAGATAAATTACAAAATGAACAAGTAAATAAAATAATATTCTTACTTTTGGCAATATGGAGAAGATGGATTTGCCTACAGAATTGCCTTAAGGAAGTATGAAGATCAACTAGTTTTTTGAAAAAAGTCTCACTCTTTTATGCAGTTTATAAGAGTAATGCTTTAATTGAGGTATATTTGATATTCAAAAATAAGGCTGCTGTTTTCACTTTTATTGTATTTTTATACCCCATCCTTTTTCATTTATAAAACATAAAGTAAAAGATAAGAGTCAGGGGCTGGACACATGGCTCAGATGTTTAGAGTACTAACTGATCTCGTAAAAGACCTGAGGAGGCTTTTTGCCAGCCTCCAAGTAGTGACTCATATCCTCTGAAACTCTGGATCTAGGGGATCCAACACTACTTCTGATCTTCATGGGTTCCCACCTGCTCAACCACTCAGGCTCACATATACTTGAGCACACATACATACACAGTTAGGTAAGTAAATATTGTATGTTCTGTAAATATTTATCTTTCTGTATGCTATGAATATCATTGGCCAATAAAGGGACTGTTTTGGCCTATGGCAAAGCTGCTTAGAAGCAGCCAGGAAATACAAGCATAAATACAAAGAAAAGAGAGCAGAGACTGAGAGTCACGATCCAGCCACCCAAAAAAGGTAATATAATAGAGTACAGGTAAGCCACAGGCCACATAGCAAGACAGATTAATAAAAATCAGTTAAGATGTGAGAGCTAGCTAGCAATAAGGCTAAGCCATAGGCCAAACAGCATATAAATAATTAAAGTGTCTGAGTCATTGTTTGGAGCTAAGAGGCAGCGGTACTGTGGGAGGGTCTAACCTTGGGTCAGATATGTCATAATTTTCATGGTATGTTTTTTTTTAATGTGTCAACTTCTATCTATTTTTCATATAGAGAAACTGGAGAAAAATACAAAGCAAAGACAGACATGGAAATATGTATTTTGTTTCTCCTTCCATCTACTACTAAAGGTTATAACCGTAGTTCCATTTGGTTCAAAGGTGTATCTGAGTTGTTATTTTTTTTAAACATTAAAGGTCTAAAGACAACAAGAATTCTGTGTGTAGAGAGCATAAGTTTAAGAGTTTAGGTTTTCCGAGTATAGCAGGAAGTATTGATGGGCAAATTAGACTAAAGCTTCAAAATTGGTTCTTTGTTTCTGCTAAAGGATGAGGCAAAAAAGTAAAGATTGTAATTTCTTAGATTATGTATCTTATTCACAAATTATTAAAGTCATTGTTTATGCCATTTTTGCATTGCTTTTTTTGTCTGAAGATCTATAATATTTTAAATTTATATGTTAGTTTTTTATAACTTGCAGGCAAATGGATGAATTTTGAGAATATCCTCCTGAGTGAGGTGTCTCAAACCCAGAAAGATAAGCAGGAGATGTACTCACTCATAAGTGGACTCTAAACAAAAAAAAAATCAAAAGGCAAAGCATGTCCAGGCTGCAAACCACAACCCCTGAACAGCTTTGGATCTGAAACACATGAGAGTGGCACCTTGGATCCCACTCCCTCTAGAGGAACACCTGACTCAGTCTTAATGTTGGGGTAAGGAAAATGGATCTGCCAGGAGTAGATGCTGAACAGAGCAATATTGGAACCTTGGCACCGCTTGCCCATGCTGGGGAGGAGACAGGGAGATGTGGAGAAGAAAGAATGACTGGAGGGGCTGGGAGGGAGAAGAGACCTTGAATAAGGGTATACATGGATAGAAAATGTGACTTTATTCATAATATTAAAAAAAAGAAGAGAGGTGGACAGTAAAATATTAAGGAGCCTAAAGATATCCCTAGACAATTTGTATATGTGGATATACAATGCTCCTATACTTTATAACCATAACGCTCTAATCAACTAGCCTTAGAGATCTTTAACCAAGTAACATTTCCATAAAATATACTGTACTGAAACAAAAAAAAGAAAATCCTTAATGCAATGGTATTAAAAGGCATGGGCTTTAATAAATGACTAGCCTACGAGTGTTTTGCCTATACAAAAGAACTTAGATCATCTGAGGGCTTCTTTCCCTTCTGTCCATGTTATGAGGATAGCTAAAACATTAAGGACCTATAAGAAATAAGTTTTCATCCATCACTGAACATTTTGATGTTTTGATCTTAAGCCTCCTAAAAACCAAGTTTTCTTCTGTGTGTTAGTTTTCCTCTGTTCATAAAATGCCAAGTTATAAATAATATGTTATAGCAGTGGAAAAGGATTAAGATAGCAAAATTTACATGGCACAAACTATATAATTTTGTAAGATTCAGGACATTAACAGTGTTTGAAGTATGCTATAACTACTTCAGGATCCAGAAACATTAAGGAAGGCAGCACAGGAAGAAACCAACAGCAGGATGGGACAAATGCTGTGAAATACTGTTATTTGGACATGACATGATTGTTATATTTATGAATCCACAGCAAAAATGGCCAGTGTATGATCTAAATAGGACTGTGCCCATGAACATTCCATCGTGGATAGGGTGAGTGTTCCATAGATGACACCCTTTCTGGAGGAGCTATACACAGCTAAAGGAATGGGAGAGCCCCATTTCTCTGCAGTATAGCCACTGGCAAATAACTCAAGCTAAGAACTCCCACTCGATCTTAAGAAGCAAACATAATTAAATGCAGCCAATCAAAAATAAAGAAAAAAAAAGACAAGGAATTAGGAAAGAATAAAGGCAGGAAAAACAGATAGGAAAGAATGAAGTGGGAAAAAAAGACATTTCATGAAAAGGAGAAGAGATGAGACTAATTGATGAGAGACTTTGATCAAAAGATGTTAATAAATAAAATTTTAAAAGATACAGTTATAAAAATTATTTTAATTGAATATGCATAAGCCAGTGCTTTCACATTTTAAACATATGACTAGGTGTGGGAATGCTGAATAATATAGAAACCTTTGTTTAGCTGAGAAATAGCCAAATAGATTTTCTTAGCAGCTTCATTCATCATTTCGTATTTGTTTAGTATGCGTGAGAATCCTGTTTTCTCCTCATCCACATCTGCTGTTTAGTTTTTCTTTCTTTTCTTTTTTTAAATTTGTTTTGTGTTTTGTTTTGTGTATTTTAGTACTGAGGATGTACCCAGCTTCTCACACAGGTTAAGCTGTACCTAGTGACCTATCTACGTCTTTCGAATTTTGTTTTCTTTTAGTAGAAAGATGTCATTCAATAACATGTATTGGTCATTAACACATCAAGTGGACCCTGAACTTTCATTCATTCTGCCACAATCACTGAATAGTGGGTTAGGGATGTTAGCTCATAGGCAGAGCACTTACCTAACATACCCAAGGGTCTTGGTTCAATTCCCAGCATCACCATCACCAAAAAAGTAATAATAACTGAATAGTAGGTTGTGAAACTAGTTTTGTTTTCATTTTTATTTCTTATTAGCAGTCATCCAAATGAGGATGGTTTCACATAGTACTTCTGACTTCAGAGGAAACTGGTCATTGCTTGCTAATTTGGTTTTGATGAGGCTCCCCTAAAGGTTCCTATGTTAACTAAGGAATACCATAGTGGCTGCACTGGACACGGTGAATATGTAACATGAAGGGGATTGAATGGAAGATGAGTGGGAAGTCTTCCTATAAGCAGATCATGGCATTAAGGATGATAGTAGGATTACCTGCATCGCTTCATTATAACTCATGTCTAGGCCTTAAGGTGAATAGCATGACTTGCCATACCCCATCAAAGTAATGGAGCTAGCCAGCCATGGTCTGAAACTTCAAAACTATGAACCAGTGTTTTCTTTCTACAATCTTTCAGGTGTTCGGTTCAGTGACTGGAAGCCGATGGCATTGCTTCCCTATCCAGAATGCATTTCTTCCTCCTTTCTCCCTGAATAATTGCAGTTTGCTTAGATATTTTCATTTCTTCTGAAATTATAGCCACATTCCCAGATCCAGACAGTGTTGTTCCAGAGTAAGCCAAGAAGTTCATAGTATTGCCTGGTACAGATTTTGGTCCAGAATAGACTAAAACCATCTTGAAAGATGGCCTTTTCTCTTCAAACTGTATCTCATAAATAATAAGCAAGAGCAGAGAGACAGAAATGCTCAAATACTTGATATTGAAGCCATATCACACAAACCTAGATTTCATAGTGTGGCTGTGATCTTAGAAGAAGTAATGAAATAAGATTCATGTTTGAGCCTGCATGCAACAGGTTTCTGGTACCTGAGGACAAAAAAAATGCCCAAACTGGTCTTCTACAATCACAACAGGAGACTTCACATAGCTGGATCACAAAATATTGATTACTTTTACAGTAGCATGCACACATGAGTAGTAGCTCTTACATTTAGGAAATGACACTTTTGTAGCTTCAAATAAATTAAAAAGGAAATTATTCATAAATCCAGATTAGATCAAAATATTGAAACATTGCTTTTAGTCCAGATTTATTTCTTCAAATTTTAAGGATGAAAAAAAATCCCATTTTAAAACATGAAAAAAAATAAGTGTGGATAAAGCATATTCTACCTAATCTCTATTCTGTGTTCAAATTGCGTAAATTAATTTAATCCATTATTTAGTCATGCTTTTCTCTGTACAAAATATGTCAGTGAATAGCTGAACTAAGTACCTCTTTCAGGTCATTAGCTATATGAGGCAAACTGGATGTTCATTTAAGATTTAGGATGCTAGTATTTCTCCATCATTCCCATTTTTTCTACCTCTTGCCTGGCATTCCGTTGTGTTTTATTCTCACGGAGATAGCCTTCTCTCATCACCATTGACAGATGCATTATACAGTCCACCCCTCTTATCTCTTCTCTCGAACTTGGAATAAATGCCAAGAAACCTACATTTTGGCAAAGCAAGAGTTTCACTTGCTGCAGAAAGAACTGAGTGTCTTTCATTTCAGGTCATTGTGGGGTGGAAAAGGCCAAATTTTAATGGCCTCCCTGAAATCATGCTTAGTGACTGAAGCGGGACCATTCGTTTAGAATCTGTCATTCAGATCAACACTCCACATATGTCAACCACAGTGCCCCCTGGGAGGCACTTAGTCTAAGTAATAATATGAGGAAATGCTCTATCACGGGATGCAATGGAAGCGTGAAAGGCTGAGATATAAATGACTCCTCTAAAAGGCTCTAGTTTGGATTTATGATATACAGGTCAAGCATCACTTTCAAGGCACTCAGAGAGCATTAAAATAGGGAACATAATATCACTTTGGAGCCTTATCCTTTCAGTGACATTCAGCAAATTGTTCTTTAAGGCCAGGTCTACACTTGAAAGTGTGTGCTCTGGCTCACCCTCCTGTAGCTGTGCTTAGACTCATCCCTGGGTTTAAAAGCAGCCAGAGCTGAATATAGATGAGGTCTGTGACAACCACATGACCATGCAATCATCATTTCAAATGTACACAAAAATGTTAAGCCAGAAGATATTTCCCTCAACACTGAACAGTTCCTATGTGAAATAGTTAAAAAGCATCCCCTAAAATACTTTGAAAGCAGAGGCCATTAAAAAAATGAAAAAACAGGATTTGCATGATCTTCAGTTATATATAAATATTGTCTTTAATCTAAATGAAACAAAATCAACTGTTACTTTAATCTGAAGAAAATATTTGTAGGTAACACATCTTGAAGGATCTCCAAAGGTTTTTTGAACTTATTAGTGGGGTATGTTAGTGATTCTGTTAAGGTATTATTGTAGGGAAAGCAAAGCTAAAACTATTACATTTCCAAATGCTGAACCATGAAGAACAAAGTGTAATCATTTGTAAGCTTTAGACATAGCTCAATATTCTTCTGCCATGTTCACCCTATACATTTTCCAAGACTTCCAAAGTGTTATCTCCATTGCTTAAAACCACATTTTAAGTACTGTTGATTCAATAGGTTCTCAAAGAGTAGGCAAGAAACAGAAAAGTAAGATACATTGTCAAATGTATTGGGTAAGAGATGAACAATAAATATTACATATGACCCTTAGTAATCTTTAGAAGTCATGTGATAGCATGGCTATGTTTTCTTTATGATCAATTACAGGTATGAAACCAAACATTGGTTGTGATATAAAAATAGCATGAACAATTAAAGAGTAACATGTTCTTCCACCATGATCATTTTTCTTATAGGTACACACACATACACACACACACACACACACACACACACACAGAAATTTTTTATAACATTTAATTCACTCTAGGCATACTGTCTTATTTATCCAATTAATACTTTGTTTTAATGAGCACAAGAAGTGTTTGGTTTCACTAAATCATTTTAAAAATTACGGGTTCGATTTTGTTGATTCTTCTCCTCCTACTTTACGTTTTCATTCCCTGAGCCCCCCAACCTCTCGTTCCACTGACATGTTACATGTATTCTATTTCTCTCCAACTTCCCACCACATCTTTCCCCTTCTCTTGGTCTTTTTTTCCAGTTTCATAAACTATACTCCTACTCCTTTATACATGCACATGCGTGCACATACACACCCTCACATATAAACACACACTCATGCATATACACACATGCAGGCACATGCATACAAACCTACTCATATATAAACACACAGACACATAGAGGCACACGTGCACACATACACACACACATACACTCATATATAAACACACACACATACAGGCACAAGTACATATACACACACTTATGCATAAACACACACAAATACAGGCACATGCATACAAACCTACTCATATATAAACACACACAGAGGCATACATGCACACACACACACACACACTCACATATAAACACACACATACAGGCATAAGTACACAAACACACACTTATGCATAAACACACACAAATACAGGTACATGCACACACACACACTCATACATAAACACACACACACACACATACAGGCATGTGTGTGCATGCATACTCACACTGGGATTTAGGTAAAACAGAAAGCATTCAGTAACTGTTATTCTGAGTCATTGTTACTTCACTGAATATAATATTTCCCAAATCCATCCATTTTTCTCCATATATCCAAGCACTATTTTATAAACTTAAACAAGAATTATTGACTGTTCATAATCACCCCTAGAAAGGCATAAAATTATCTCACTGTTGAACAATGAGATAAAGCCATTGGCCCAAAGTCACAGAGTTCACAAGAAACAGATCTGCACTTGAACCCAGGAAGCCTTGCTCCTGATCTCTAGTGTTGATATTTAAGTTATTGTGTGGTTTCATCAAAAGCTTCCAAGAATGATGAAGATGATAGCTTACAAAGAAGCAGAAATAAAGTCTCATTATAATTTTGTCACCAACTACATCTGACATTAGACAGTTTCCATAAATGTCCTGAACTTCTGATTCCTCATTAGAAGAATGGAGGCCTCATTAAGCTTATGCCTCCTCTAAACTCCTGTAATTCTAAACTATTGGCCTTTGATGTATTTACATGATCAAGAGCATGACCATCAGAGTGCCCGAAGCCTGACCATGCAGAGATAACTACCCAAATCTGAAAGGACCAAAAGAAAACAGCAGGTCTGTTTTGAAAATATTATTTTCACTGTTACAGATTTTCACAAACTATTCTTGATTTTTTCCACTTAGTTTAAAGCTAAAAAGAGTGACTTATCATAAAGGTAATTATCCTAAACCAGTGTTAATGTGAAAAACTGTATGAATAAGTTTCCTGGTTCTCTATGGGGAACTATAGTATGTCACATCCAACTGCTGAACTCAAGCAAACTGTTTTCACCAGATACACAGCTCATAACAGGCAGCCTGGAGACATACTAAAGCCCATTCTTCTTCTAAGTGCCCCACAGGGACAGCAAATAGTTAATGAAATTAATAAATCTGTCTGTAATGCTAGAGAGAAATAAAAAGATGATAAAACAATTACCAGATAATCTAACCAGCTTTGCTGCTCATTAAGATCCTGCCAAATAATCTTGCATTCTGATTTTTATAGTGTAAGGATTTTTTAAAAAATATGAGTTTATGAAGAATACCACAAATAGCTCTTTCTAGTAAATAGATATTTGCAGTAAATCAATGCAATCTGCATCACAATTTATTGTCTCAATGAAGCAGAAGAATTCATTTTAATGACCTCTCACTGTTTCCTGGTATTGTTTCACTGAACAAATATTTTTCAGCAACATTCTACTTTCTTCAAAAACACGTCTCCATAATGGGAAAGCAGTCAGTCAACACCGACAACTGAGGAATCATCATAGATGGGCCACTGACATGTTTTACTGTTCTGGAAGAATTGACCACGTGACTGATTTTACTATAACTAACCTGATTTATGGACAATTCAACCAAAAATTACTTTTATGTACATTCTTTCCCACCCATTCAACATGTTCAACAAATGAAACACTACTTATTTGAGTTTAATCTCATTTTTTTTTGTTTCTGAGCATTTTCCATAGAGAATATTATAAGCTATCTATGCTGGTCAAGGCTAGGGCATAGGCCAGGTACCTCAAGTATTCCTTCTGAAATATCCTACAATTTATATATCTATAAGATAAAGACACAAAGACATGAATTTAGAAAGTCTTTATCATGTAATATCATATAATAGTCATTAAAAAAGTCGTGTATATATCAAATGTTTCACTGAAGTCTCTTAAAATACCCTTACTCAAAGGCAAATGCATTTTAAGCTTTTGTTGATTTTTGTCAATTTCTCAAGCTCAGAGCTTGGCAATTATAGCTGGCCAGCACACCTCCTATTATCTCTGAAGAATATGCTTTTGTTCAAACTTATCTGTAGGTAAAAAGTACTTAATCTGCCTGGATTATGATGAATAAATGTATGCCTTTCCATCATTTCATTAACCATTTGTACTACAATGCCTTTTTTAAAGCTAAGATTCTCTTCCTCATTCCTATCCTTCTTCTGTACCTTTCTTTCTTCACTTCCTGGCTAATTATTTCTGTACTTACATGTATCACTCGATTTCTCCCTTCTTTCTCTTATCACTGCTTGACCTTAACTAAATTTTTCACTTTTCTTGACTTTTTGTCAAAGGTAACTATCATGAAATCAAAGCCAAAGAATGTATTCAACCTTTCATAACATTGTATTTTTAGAAATCATTCTTATCTCTTTGGTAAGATGTAACATTTTCATTAAATTAGAATCAATGGTGAGCTTAAAATAATCTCTGATTGGTAAATTGGCCATGCCTATGAAGCTAACAAAAGTACATTATGGTAGCACCCAATGATGAAAAACTCTGTGTTGTGCTTCAGTAGAATGGTGGCTGTTCCTATATTACAGAAACTCATTTGTCTCAAATTTAGAGCTGAGGGATTCACTGCTAACTGCTATTTAAATGTTGGCATACAACATCATGTTATTATCAAATAAATTAATTGTTTCCACTTTACCATTTCTAAGCTAAATTTAAAAATTTCTAGCAGATTTCATTTTCTGACAAAAGTAAAAGATAAAGTATCATCAGTGAAAAATTCTGTTCTAATCATCTTTTATTCACTTTTCATTATAAATTCATAAGAATTTATATATAAAAAAACCATGGTTACTGTAGAAAAGAGTAACTGGTAAGAGAAACAGAGGAAAGTTATAGGAGACTAAAATTCTGTAGCTGCTAATCAGAAGCAAATTTTATACAAAGCTAGCCTGTAATCCTATCAGAGGCCAACTGTCCTCACAGTCAGCCTGATTAGAAACTGAAATCCTTTTGACATTGTTCAGAATGAAAGGCATCCAGAATGCAGCGGTGGGAAATGCACAAGGACAATGCTAACAGACTGATGCAGAAGTAAATCCATCACAAGGCACAAAACCCCCTAAAGGTATTTTAAAAATCTCATTTATGGGTGCAATATCACTTTCTTCTGTCACTTAAAACTCAACCAACCTTTATAAATTTAGTTAAAATAATCATTTCCTATTTGCACATAAGATAATGAGAAATACAATATATATAACACAATCAATAGAATGAACTATGTTTACAAATAATTATCCATAAAAATAGACTCTATTAAATGAAAAAAGTAAAGATGTAGCTGAGCTGAAATGTAATCTGAGGCACAATGTGGCACTATTTGTATTTTATAGTTGTCTTGGGCCCCAATGTTACACTTTCTTACATAATAGAACTACAGTAGGCATCAACTGTTTGCAACAGATTACTGTCTAGTAAGTATTATCTAAAGATTTATCTGAACCATCACAATATAAATGGTAGATTTTTTGTATGTTATCTATTGATTGCTAAATTTCCTTAACCTACACTAAATTTTGTATTTTTGAGTTTTCTTGTATGAGAGACTGAACCAAAGCCCACGCTAAGAAAGTGTTCTATCACTAAAATCTTTCGCTCGTTCGATTTTAAATTATTGAGGTGGGGTAATAAAGATTTGTGTAACAAGACACAGGTGTGTAGAGGCTCATTGCATGAACATTTTGTTTAAGTTTCTTCTTCATTGAACAGCTGACTTTTTTCACTTTTATAAGATTATAAAGTATGCCTTAAATATAAATATGCAAATATGTAGAATTAATTAATTATGAATTTTGTTTTAAAATTTCTAATCTGAAGTGTTTATTTATTGAAATAAATGACGTTGCAACAACTTTCTTTGGGAAGAAAATTTTTGTTCAGAAAACAAGATGCTTCCCAAACATACATAAATTTTTGCAAACCATATTTAAATATTGAATAAAATGTTTTTATTATATATAACATTATTAAATGTCAATTCACAATACCTCATACATTATTAATTTGAAACTCACTAATAACACCTATAAATTGGCACACATATTAACTTTATATAATGGTCCATACAAGTATTTAAAAAACATAAATTTATTTTGTCTGTTTAAATATGTGAAAGTTCAATTAAATTTCATAGTTGAAGTTCTATAAGATGAAAAGGAATCTCAGATAATCACTTTACCCTTGTATATGAGTCAATGCTTTCTTGTATAATGGCCAAAGTACCACAATGCTTTGCAGCTGAATTTATGCCTGATGGCATTAAATGTAATCATATTTTAAAATTGTTATATTTTTACTATGCAAATACAGATCAAAACAACTGATAGTATTTGCTGAAAATGAATGTTAACCCTACAAACATTTTTATCACTCTATTTACAAAAAATATAGTATTTCTTTATATGAATACAAATATAGATTCTTAAGTAGGTCGTCTACATTTTATGATATATTAGCCTTGAATTCATTTTTATAGCAGAGAATTTGTAAAATAATTTTATTATACTAACACTGAATTTTAAACATACCCTTTCATTGCAAAGCCATATAATATATCTAAAATATTTGCTTATTTCACATACATTATTTGTTTCAGAAAGTCTGTCTACATAATCTTTGAAGATTCAGAAAAGCATCATAATGATGCCTTATAGAATAAAACCTCCATTTCAAGTTTCCATCACACTACTCACTAGAAGATGATTCTAACATGATTTTTGGCTTTGAAGCAATTATTTTTATTATCACCATGTATCATTATATATGAAATGAACAAATAAGAGATGTTTTTAAATGAATACATTAAAAAACAGACTAGAGAGATGATCCTTATGAATGAAAGGTAGTTTACTTTCTATGGAATTGGTTAATGTGTCATCATAGAGGTAAAACCAAGCAGGTATCCTGGTGAGCAATCCCAATTACACTAGTCAGTACTTAAGGTTTCACTGTAAAGTGTCTCGTTTCATTTAACATATGATATTGCTTCCCTTTCTGCTCTGTTTGAGTTCTCATCTGGTGATCAGATAGATGAAACAATGCTTAAGATCTATAAGCCTGTTTCTATTTTTGTTCTGAGTGTTCAATTGGGGGTTTTGTGGTGTTGGCATGTTTGAACACGTGTGTGTGTGTGTGTGTGTGTGTGACTTTGTGCACATATTGCAATAGGTTTTAGGCTTACACTTTTTGGTTTAGACCCACTCTCAGATTTATTTTAAACACTTAAATATAGGCTTGTATTAATTTTATGTTGATTGGCCTAGGGCCCACGCATATAACTTATCTTTCTAGTCTTAAATTAACTTATCTTTTTATATTATTTAGCCATGTGGCTTGGTACTTTTTCTTAAAGCAGCATTTGAACTTTGTGTGTGTGTGTGTGTGTGTGTGTGTGTGTGTGTGTGTGTGTGTGTGTGTGTGTTGTCTTTTGGAATCTTTGTGGCATCTATCTAGTGCCTCTGTGTTGTCTGTCTCTGTCATCTGCGACTTTTGTGTCTGTTTTGAGATGTTTTTGAGGTTTTCTTTGTCTTTAGCCAATCAGCTCTTATTAAACTCACAGGTGGGACAAATATTTATAATGACAGGAAACAGTAGCAACATAACATAATCTCACTACACACATGGGTGTAAGAAAGACTTTAGTATCCTGTTCCTCTACTCTGCCTTATTTCTTTGAGATGTGGTCTCTGCCTGAACCAAGAGTTGAGGTGGCAGCCAACCAGTACCAGATTCCCCAGTCTTCATGCCCCACAGCATTGGGGCAACAGGGTCAGCAGTCCATATCTGACATTTGCATAAGTGTTAAGATTTTATGTCAGCCTTGTACACTTGTGCAGTACTTCTCTTACTCACTGAGCTTTCTCTGCAGTCTCCAAGTCATTCTTTAGGATGAAACACATAAGATGTATCTTATTCAGTACATTGTTAGTGAGCATCATTAAGGATCACTTCCTGCATGCCTCCTTCTAGCCTTTAATTCAGCTATGACTGAAATCTATTGAGAAATATCTCGTTATTCTTTCTACTTACATGAAAGCTTACCAAAGAACCTCTTCAAATGAGATGCTTTTATGGAAATATTTACGACTCTGACAAAGATAAATGTTCATGTTAGAATAGGCATTGAAGATAAAAATGAGCTACGATTTTTAAAACAAATTTCTTTATTTTCCAAGATTATAGCTTCTGAACACTGGCACTTCATCTTTTGATTATAACCAGTTTATCAGCAAAAGTGCAACAAGATACATTATACACTCCCTTCTTTTTTTATTCCCACAAGTCTCAGTTAATTGGTAGTTATAAAATAAAAGCAATTGCACATGTTCTGTACTGATATGTGTTTATAATTTGTTTCAATGCATGAAGCCTATATTGTCCCTTCTTAAGAATATTCGTCTCTGAAGCTGCTAACAAATCACCAAATTACTGCATTGCATTCACTCAAATAGCACCAGTAGCAATAAACATACTCAGCTATAATTTAAAGTCTGCCATTCAGATGACCCAATGTTACCAGTGTCTACTAAAATAAATGTATGAAAAAAAGCTGCTATGCACTTCTAGATATGTAATACTCCTATTGTCCACCCTCCCCCTATTTTCTTTCTCGTTTGTCAGAGAACTGATGTGATCATGTAATCTTGTCATATAGTATAAAGACAACACTGAAGAACCTGACCTTTTGCATGACAGCCAAAAACCAGAGCTGAGCCAGCAATTGAGGCCACTCTAAAAATGTATTTATGTGCTCTGTAAAAATATTATAGTACATTTTTATTATTTTACTGGGTGGGGTGTGTGTGTGAATCATATGTGGGGGTCAGTTCTCTCCTATCATGTGATTCCCAGGCATCACAGTCAATCATCAAGTTGGCAGCAGGAATCTTACCCACTGAGAACAATCTTGCCAGCACAAGTGACCATATTTTGGCAACTTAGCCTTCACATACAGGATGTTATGGTATACTACACCCAGAATGAAACATGAATGGGCATTATGAATTAACATTTTATTTTTAAATATTTGTAAAACATTAACCATTTCCAAAGTAGGTGACTTAAGTGTTTCATCAAGATTCATGGGATTAAGCCTAAATTACTTGTATTAAGTTCCATTGGATATTAAATTGATTATTAAAACGTGATGGCTTCCTAGGATAAAAGTTCTCAGAAGCAAGTCAAAGCACTTAATAAAGCTATCGATATTCCTATATTATTGTATTTCTAAGGTTCACAAGCTAAAAGACAGGGAAAATATCTCGGTAAGAAATGTGACACCAAAGCTGGAAAAGTGATTCAGTGGTTAAGAGCACTGGCTGCATTTCCAGAGAAAGTAGGTTCAATTCCCATGACTCACATGGTGGATCACAAATTGCCTATAATTCTACTTCCAGGGAATCCAACACCCTATTCTGGTAATCATGACCACCACGGAAACACAAACAAAAGCTTTCAAAAAAGAAACAAGATACCATATTTTAAAGTCATTACTTGAATGAAACAGACAAAAGGTAGTTAGTTAAAAAGAATAAAAAGCCTTATCTTGATAAGGACTTCAAAAAAAATCCTGTCATAGAAAACTTGAAGAAACTGGAGTGGGATCAGCATCATTATCATCAACCATCACAACCATCAACCATCATCTATGGTATGAGGATATGTGTATTTGTGTGTGTATGTGTGTGTGTTGTCAGCACAAGGAGTAAATAGCAAGAATTAATTCAAGTTTGAGTAAATAGGTGACGATCATGTTTAGAGATTAGGAACTCCATATGGAGTCTGGTCTGGAGGGAAAAAGTTTTAGAGGTTGAGACAGCCTGTCTCCTGACAAAGTAAAACAAAGGAAGAAAATCAACGGCAATAAAAATAGAGATTGGAAAAGAATAGAAAGGTGTGATTTTTTCAGTTACAGTCCTTAATATCTGACTGGAAAAGGTTCTGATATCCTTAAAAATCATTATCGAACCTAAATGAAGTTCACTAAATACATCTAAAAGTTGTAACAACCATGCTATACAATTTGATTCAATTTACAAAAATGGATCTAATTGGTCTAATAAGGTAAACCACCATTTTTCCTCATCAAAATTCATTACAAAGAGGATACAATTGAGAGAAGAGTGACAAAATTAATATGCAAACACTAATTTCAGCAGGTTACCTTACCAGGATCGTTCTCCATGTCTCTCTACAGTACACATGGAATCATACTAATATTTTATAATATTTCTCAACATATATTTGTTGATGTAAAAGTGAATTATGGCTCGTGTTAAATCTTTTCCCCAAATATTTTATACACATTTCTGATTCTGGTGGATGTTGTGTTATAACAAAAGTAATCCAGACTCAATAATTAAAAAACAAACAAACAAATAAATAAATAAATAGCACAGATATAATGCCACAGTAGAATTCATACCAGCAATAAAAGAAAATTTAATCATGCCAAAATTTAATTAAAATCTTCCTTTAAAAAAAAAAAACCTGGAATTACATGGGAAAAGTGATACAAAACAGAACAGTTTCCTACTGAAGTGTTAGTTCTTTACATAGTCACAAATATATCTACATTGATTTATTTATACAAAAATATACAAACATGTATGGAGAGAAAAAATTCCAATAACTGTAAAAATAATTGTCTTTCTTCAGTTGCATTATCAGCAGTTTGGATTTTCATTGTTATAAATTTATGCACTTTTCCAATTTTCTACAACTGACATACTTTTATTATGAGAAGAAATGATAAAAAGCTTTATAAGCCTATTCAATTTTATAAACCCCTCTCAGAATAATATTGTATCTCATTGGAATAAGAATCAATTCTTCTGAAAAAAAAAGAAACATTTCTAGAGCTGTGAGTTATATTTTAAAATTGCATTAATAGTTTTGTTTCTAAGGAATTATTTCACTTAGTGACAAAACAAGTCCCTTCAGGCTCTGTATTAAGCTCATGAATTCCCAAGGCTGCAGGGCTGCAGGGGTCCAGGGGTACATTCAGCAACAATGGAAAGGTGTCCTTTTCCTCTCTACAGGCTTTTTCCTAGTTAGGGGTGCAATCAGGTGGACATGATTCTGAGATCACAGTGTGGCCCTCATTACTTTTTGCTTGCTTGAATTTTTTTTTACCAACAAAAATAGTGTGTAAATTTGAGTTACAGACAGAACTGAATGTAAGAGTGTCACACATGAGAATTTAGGAATCCCACCTCCACTTACAAAAGAGGAAAGGAAGAGTTTCTTTCCCCAAACCCAACAGTTGTATTCCTAAATGATCTGACTGGTGAAAAAATAGGTACCCAGTAAGCTAGTCTGATGACCAATGACAGACCTGCTTTATAGCTTCAATTGTAACCGTCTCTGTCATAACAAAATTGGCATCTGTGAAACAAGACATTTCCTTGGAGACCTTTCATGAACGAAATTAAATAGGAGCAGATGGCATGATGTGAGCAAATATTTTCTTGGTCCTCTGTCAAAAATGATTGTAAGAAAGCACAATTTAAAAGTTGTGTGTGTGGGGGGGTCAAGTGTTATCAGCCTATATGTCCAAAGAGAAACAGGGTGTATGGTACACACTTACCTGTTTAAATTATAAACAGGATGAAGTACATTTAACACCTATGACACATTACTCATGAAAAATATAGATATAAAGGAAAGATGGGTAAATAGCTCTACACTCCACCAAGTCTCACTAAGTTTTGCCTCAAAGTAGACAACTGAGTTCACCTAGTGCTCCATCTCTAACCCATTTCCCTTCATTATGATCTGTGAGTTTCAACTCCCAAAATTTTCTCAATCTACTGACCTACCAACAAACCCAGTACCTTCCAAGGGAACACCAAAGAAATGACATGCTCTAGCTGTCTTCATATATTTTTATGCCCACAGTTTTCACAAGAGTTAAAAGAATCTTCCAAAATACAAAACAGATCATGCCATTGGCCATTTTTAAATGCTCAAATGGCTTCTTGGGGCTCTAAAAGTGAAAATAAAATTATATAACCCACAGAATCATGCCCCATGCCCTGGACTCCCTTCAGGATTTGGCCCTGCAGAATTCTGAGCACATCTTTTCTTTTTTTTTTTTTTCTTCTGACACTTCAAACAGGTCTGCTTTTGAAGGATTCAATGCCTAGGACCTCACATCCCCCTTAGCTAGAGGTTCTTCCTTCTGGAGCAAAGTTTTTTTCAGTGTAGAACTTTTCTAGCATCAGTCCTTAGCTTTAATATTAATTTTCAGGGAGGTGTTCCTTGAGCATCCAAGAAAAAGTAGGTCTCTAGAACTACTTCACTTCACCCCATATAATTTGCAGTTGCCGATTATATGATATTTCCAGGATCATAATAAAGTTTCATTAATATTAGAGAGTCTGATTTTCTTGTTCAGTGTTTTGACTCCATGCCAGTAACTGTATAACTCAAATCTATAACAAATACTCTTATTGAAAACAATTTTCCCTTACAACATATTGTAATTTAGGTTTTCCCTCTCCATGTTCTGTCCAATTTTTTCCTTTCCCATCTGGATCCATAGCATTTCAGTCTCTTCTTAGAAAATAATAAAGGAAAATAAGATTTAAAAAACAGATTAGAATATGACAAAGAAGAAAAAAGGCAAAAAAAATATTGTATGAGACACATATAAAACTGGAAGCACATATATATATATATATATATAAAGGACCTGTAAGAAAACAAAAATTAAAAACCCTGATTTAACACTCATAGATAGCAGAGCTCTAATTTATTTTTGTTTGTTTGTTTGTTTGTTTGTTTGGTGTGTGTGTGTGTGTGTGTGTGTTGGCCATCTACTGCTGGGCACAGGACCTACCCCTACCAAAGGTTTGTTTTGCTTGGCGTAAACTAATTTTTTATTTGGAAGTGTCTGCCAGTTGGAGATAGCTTCCAGGTTAGGGATGAGGCTTCTCTATGCAGTTCTAGGAACTGTTCTAATGCATAAGTATGCAGGCTCCGTGCATACTGCCACAGTCTCTGTGAATTCCTATGTGCACCAGACTTATTGTGTCAAGAAGGCCTCCTGTCCTCAGTGTTCTCCATCCCCTCTGGCCCTTACAATCTTTCATCCTTCTCTTCTGCAGAGTTTCTACAGTTCTCAATTTGAGAACAGCCTGGGTTGTTTGGGGTTCGCCATAAATTATCTTTACCAAGAACTTGATTAGCTGCAAACCATTCCCAGAACTAAAACTTTAGTGGAGACAAAGATGTCCAAAGCAGCTCTGTTTTCCTCATCTGGTGATTTCATTTAGATTGCCTTCATATATGTGTATACTTTAGGATACTTCATCTGATTGGGTTTCCATAACCCCCCTCCTATGTTCCTTGATTTTAACTGTCTCTCCCTTACCGCTCTATTTTCTCCGATGTCCCATTTTACCCTCCTAGTCCAGTCACTTTCTCTTGGACATCAATAACTATGTATTCCATTTTCCCTTCCTTAGCCAATTCCCTCCACTAGTCCTTTTGCTATGTGGATATACAAATTGGAACTTGCTTATCAATAACTTATGTAACATTAACATTTAAGTGATTATATGGTAAGCTCGTGTTACCATACTCAGGATAATTTTTTTTTTAGTTGCATTCATTTACCTGTAAATTTCATTATTCATTTTTGATGGCTGAGTAATATTCCAATATGTAAACATAAGACATATACTTTATCTGAAATTAATAATTTCAATGACTAATGGACATCTAGGTTGTTCCTAACTTCTGTCTTTTGTAAATAGAGCAGCAACAATGAACATGGTCGATCACGTGTCTCTGTGGTAGGATGAAGCTTCTGAAATGTGCTGTTGCAACATCATCTGCACAGCTCCTGTTAAGAGAGTTAGCTCAAGCTGCATCATTCAACTGTATCATAGTCACTGACAACCTAAGCTGTAATGACCATCATCCAGAATGGAACACACAAGACAAATCTGCATCTCTGACACAGAAGAAGTCCAAATAATATTTCTCTTGCCTCTAAAATTTTTCCACTGTACTAAACTTGGCAACATACCCTTGCATAGCCTTCTAAATCAGCCTTCTCTGTTTCGTTCAGATTTTTAAATAAACATACTCTAATAAATTACAGTTATGAAAATGGTTATCCTTGGTACTATGAAATGAAATATGTAAATAGCATTAAAATGGTTATTATTCTTTGCTTTACAAAGTGGTTTAATAATCACTTATGAGTGAGTACAGGCTACAATCCGCAACATTAGAGAGGCTAGGTAACAAGGAAAACCCTAAGGAAGATATTCAAAGATCTCCCTGAGAAGGGGAAATAGATCTCCTGAATAATTTGGTATCATGAGGGTGGGTAGGGGAAAGTAGGAAGAAAACATAATGAAATGGGATGGTCGACTTAGAGGGAAGACAGAGAAGCAGAGCAAAGAAAAAATATCAGTATCTTAGTAGAGGGAGCCGTTTCGGGGCCAGGGAGAAATCTGGTCCCAAGAATCCACAAAAATGACACCACCTGAGACTCCAAGAAATAGTGGAGAGAATGCCTGAGCTGGCCTTCCCTTGTAATCAAATTGATATCCACCCTGATTATCATCACAGAACCTTAATCTAGCAACTAATTTAAGCAGATGCAGAGATCCACAGCCAAGCACTAGGCCAAGCTGCCAGTCCTGTTGAAGAGAGGAAGAAGAATTATAAGAACAAAGGGGTCAATATGGTGAAGGGGAAACCCACAGAGACAGCTGACTCAAGATATTGGGAGCTCACTGACTCTGGAATAACAGCTTGGAACCTACATGAGTCTGTAATAGGACATCTGAATGTGGATGTCAGTCGTGTGGTGTGGGTGGCTTAAAGGGCCTCTGCCAGTAGGAATAAGATTTATCCCTAAACATGAACTGGCTTTTTGGAGCCCATTCCCGATGAAGAAATACCTTGCTGAGCCTTGATATAGGGGAGGGGCTTGGTCCTGGGTCAACTGGATATGCCAGACTTTGTTGACTCCCCATGGTAGGCCTTACCCTCTGTGAGGAGTGAATGGGGGTAGTAGGAAGGTTGTGGGTGAGTGGGAGGAGGAGAAAGAGGGGAAATGTGATTAGTATGTAAAATCAAAAGGCAATTTTTAAATAAAAAAGTTGTATATAACAACTAAAAATGTTTATTATTGTTGGTTATGTTTACAAAACAGTACATAATTGTTGGGATATTAACAAATATACAGAGAACTTCACATAAAAAAAATGCCAAATAGAAATAGACATGCCAGTGACACAAGACTGGTGAGAAGATGGAAAAAAGAAAGAAACTTTATAAGTCATTCATATGAAAGAGAATAAGAAAATCAATGAGAAATTCCTATTCAAAGAAAGACCAAGGTCTTATGACAAATATTGCCAAATGAATGTCATTTACATGTTTTAAATTAAATGAAATTTTAATAAAAGTAAAATGCCACTTAACATTTGAACATGAACATCAAACTTAAAAATAAATCACTTTAAATTCTTATTTAAATATCTCAATACTGCAATTTCTTATTCAGACACCTACCAATGTGAGTAAAACAGACATTCTGGCACGAAGAGTATCTGGACACATTTTATACGCATCTTGACTTGTGGACTCCTGGACGTACTCCATTAGGAAAAGAGAACACACAAAGCAAAAGCAAGGAAAATCTGGCCATCTAAAGCAGAAGGCAAATGGCTTGAGAAGAACTAGAAAGCACTCACCTGGTGTTGCTATGGATGTTGGCTCTGAATCAGATGTGCACAGCACCCAGACTAGCCACAACTAAATAAAAAGATGCATTCCATGATCTACAAGAAGAAGCAACTAGGAAAAGACTCCATTCCAGGAAATTACTCCTTGTTTATTTCCTCTTCACTCTTCCCTGTTCCTGCTCCCTTTTCCCCCTTTTCTTCTTCTCTCCTCCTGCTTTCTGCCTTCTCCTTCTCATCTTTTCATTCCTCACTTTCTCTTTCTCTCAGCTCCTTCTAGATCTTGCTTTCAAGAGCGGATATTGAACCTAGAATCTTATACATGCTATGCAAATACTCTATCAATGAAGTAGATCTTTGAAATTTAATGTTTCTGAAAAAGAATTTAAAATAAATTACTAGATGAAAAAAAAATCCATAGTAACAGCAACAGTTATTAACAAAGGAAAACAAAGCCTAAAGAAAAAAAAATGTGTATGGTACAACTTCAAATAATGCTTCAAAAATTATAATAAAATGGTAAATTAAACCAAATATAATTATGTTGATAAAATAGAGGCTAGAAAGTATATAACTGGTAGCGCCAATGAGTTAAATTCTCAAATATTATGGTGAAAAATTAATAGAGAATTTTAGCAATTGAAATTTTAAGTAGTAGCAATCTAAGCCCACTACTTAAATATATAAAGCAAAGGTGAATAAAAACAGCTAAAAGAGTTGGATGAAGTTTCTTAAGAATAGAAAATAGGACCTGTGTTTCTGTCAACATAATACTATTCAATATACTACTACTACTATTATTTTGCTAAAGGTACATCATATTTATACAACTCCTAATAACATTATTATACTCATTAATTAAGGCACCTAACAATCATATTTAAAGATATTTCTGGGGGCTGGAGAGATGGCTCAGAGGTTAAGAGCACTGACTTCCAGTGCTGTTCTTCCAGAGGACCTGAGTTCAATTCCCAGCAAAACCACATGGTGGCTCACAACCATCTATGATGAGGTCTGGTGCCCTCTTCTGCAAAACTGTATGCATAATAAATAAATAAATCTTTAAAAAAAAAAAAAAAAAAAAAAAAAAAAA
>PVIH01020384.1:20835-32665 GCA_004025045.1 Sigmodon hispidus | reverse complement strand
ACTGGAGTAGACTCAAGTTTGGGCTCTCAGAACCTGCTAGGTTATAGTCTCATCTGTGTGTGACTTCCTGAGCATCCTTCTGTGTATCATGTTTGACTGACATGAGGTAGTATGCAGGGAAGGTGCTGTCCTTTGACTTATAGAATTGTGTGCTCCTTAGATAGGTAACCTTGTCTAACATGTTTTGCTAGACATCTTATACATGTTTTGTTAACAGATTTTGTTGCATCTTAATGAAAAATTTACCCCACTCACTCATTTGTTTTCTTGATCTCTCAAGAGCACATCTGAAGCCATGTTCAAGACTTCTGAAGGATTTGAGTTCAGATGTAACATAGTGGAATCTCTTAATTTTGGGGCTGTAACCAAATGCAAAAGTGTAAAGTGGGGCTGTGAGAATTGTCTAGGTCAAAGGATCCCAATTAGCTCTCATTTTGTGCTTTTTCCCTGATGTTCTCATGCTCTACTTCATATTTTAATTTAACTGGCTGTGTCCCCTTTCCTGAGAACATGGTCATAGTCATAGGTATCTCCAGATCAAGACATTTTGCTTTTATAGAGGCAAATCATACTTTAGCACACCATAGCAGTGCCACTCTTAGAATCCTCTCCATATCCTTGATAAATCTGATTTTGGAAAATGACTTTCCATATCTGTGTGGCCTCTTACTAACTATTCATCATTCCTCTAACACAAGTGTGGAATAGACCATCACATTTCATGGGGGCTTTTTCTCTTGTGCCTGAGGGTTCAGCTGTGCAGCTCAAGTTCTGAGTATTTTGACCCATACCTTCATCCCTTTATAGATTATTCAGATATGGTAAAGACTACCAGGGAGAGTCAAGGTAGTTGGATATATCCAATGAGGTAGGAACAAGCTCTAGCCCTCAGCATTATCTAAGCAAGGAGGTGCTGTGGGTCTTCCCTTGTTTTCTAGAAAGGCTCCTGGGAACGAAAGTATAGCTTCAAGTGAATTTCAGAGCATCTACTTAGTAGGTTGGGGCTGACTACTGCGTATAATCTTAACAGCTCAATTTCTGTACAATCTATTATATTCTAGGGAGGATGTGTAATTTTCTGTGATAATCACCATTGTTGTAAAAATATCACGTGACTATGAAGTATTCAATCTAGACCCATAGACATTTTGGAAAGACTGGGCTGGGTGCTTGGGTGAGAGAAAGGTGAATATGGATAGAACAAAGAATGGTAGAAGAAAGCTGTCTCAGTGTAAAATATTTAAAAATAAAGGGTTATAGGGAAAGCAGAGGGAATCCTGGGCAAGGGGTAGAGTGCTTTCAGGAGAAGATATAGCTTGATCTTGGTCTTCCTGTCATGGGTCTCCTTGTCTGGAAGCTTTTGTGAAGCAATAGGCTTATCCTGCTTCTCTAGGTTTGCTAAGACCAGGCCTAGAGTACATGGTTTTAAGTGGCTAGTTTGGGAGATCCATTAAATATTAACCCTGAGCCATAAGATCATGAGTGAAAGAGAGTCCAGCAGAAGCAATGGAATATCTAACTTGATTTTCCTCTCAAGGTCTGACTTTGCTACCCATTATCCTAGTGGATTTCTTTTGTTTCCCTGAGAACTTGCGACTAATGAGAGGTAAACCCCCATTGGCATGCATTAATATCTTGAACATTCAGATGATTTAATCCCAGTCACATGTGATGAGGACTTGGTGCTACAAAGCCTTAGGAACAACAGGATTTATATGTATTGCATGCGATTTGTGTGCAGATTTTTGACTTTGTCTTCTGAATCCACATGCCAAGCTAGCATATGTGTTCCAGGGCTAGGAGCCTACATTAGGCACTGAGGCACATGCCCAGCCATGGTGGTTAGAAACTAACACATAGCTCATGGACATGAGTCTAAAGATATCTGCTCTGCACTTTGGGGCCACTACTAGGTGGCCAGCATTTCCTCTTCCTTCTTGGGACTCAGCATGGACTCTACTGACCATATATAATTAAAATATACAAGTTCAATTTTATCTACCACAGGGACTGCTAAGGAAACAAAATCCCAAGTCTCCATCTACCCTGAGGAGCAGCAGATGACAAATATGGAGAAACTAACTACTGAACTACAGAGCATGATAAATAAGAGAACTGAGCTGTACGACATTGTCGCCAGTTATACCAACTTGAATATGAACAACAGGTAATCATGTGCAGTTCTCTGCTGATCATTTTGACCTCATATTGTCAAGCCAAGCTTTCCTAAAGAATAGGAGGCTGACCCCTATGCTTTTCTATTCTTGTCTAGAAATTCAATGCGCTGTCCATTGCGCAACAGTACCAGATGGTTTCCTATTCTTAAACTTTCGTTTCTGAGTGAATGGAAGAATAAAATTTGGAACATGGGTGGGTGTGAGATGGTAACACAGGGTGGTATTCTATATCTGCCAAATGGAAAGTAGAACCTGTGGCTTGAATCACATCCTGGGAACAGGAACAACAGTGTGTGAGACCTTAGAATGCATTTCAAGATGTCCTGACATGTGTTGACTTTGAAACACGCAAGTTCCTGTGACTTTGTGGTGAATATTTGTACTCGACCAGTAAATGATTGTGTAATGGAAACTTCTGGAGTTCCCTGGTTCCATTCATCCCTCCCATATAGTTGCTGGAAGACCTGGAGCTCATCATTTCTCTGCTCTGATCTGCTTTATAGTCTGAGAGAGTGACACCTCCCTACTGTACATGAGCATACCAATTGTATGTGCACTTTGTGTGTGTGTATGTGTGTTTGTATGTGAGGGAAGTAGAGTACATGTAGATGTGTGTATACTCATGGCTGTCTAGGGTTTGTTAAAGTGCCTGAGATTTCTCATTCTTATATTGTCTATGGAGAGCATAGCCTAACCCTGGAACTCTTCACTGGAAATACAAATTGTGTACTCTGGTCCACTGTTTAGTAACATATACGTAAGAATGAGATTCCTTGTTCCAAATACAGGAGAAGGGTCATAGTCAGTTTTCAGATGCAGATATGGGGCACAGACACCTGGAAAGTTCTTAGTGAAGTCATCTACAGCTCCAAACCCACTGAGGATGCACATGCAGGGCTTCAAAACTCCCTGTGGACTCCATGCCTCCTGTGGCCTAGGAAGGATAGAAAGCTTAATATGTACCAAGATGTCCCAGTGTATATATGTCAGGCTGTGGCATCCAATGGGCTGGGACAGTCAAAGTACAGTCTGATTTCATGTAATTTTAAAAAAAATTCTATGTTCATTGTTTTTTTTTTCCTCCAGTGGCCATGGCCTACACAAGCTGAAATCTCTTCAGAGGATAAATAGGAAGCATAAGGTGGTGTTTACAAACCTGCAGAAATTCTCCATGGAGATAAATGATGCCTTGAAGGAGTATAAGCAGCTGACTGAGGAGAAGTTATGCTATAGGTAAGTGTGTGATCTAGTTCAGGATGGATTCATTCTGCCCTGTTTGTCTTAGGGGTTAGGGTTAGGGTTAGGGTTAGGGTTAGGGTTAGGGTTGCAAACTTTGGTTTTAGCCTGTCTGTCCCTTAGGAAGCATCCTGCTTGTGAACTTAGGGTTTGTGTTTTGAGCTCAGTCTTGCTAAGTGTTAATAGACACTAAGTCCCTCCAGGCAATATCCTTCTAGCCTTCCAGGCAATATCCTTCTAGCCTTAGAAATGACTAGATGAAAGAATAGTTATACTGTAAAGGACAGTCAGGCAGATAAGTTCATCTGGGGCTCTGGTGGGGCTTCACAGAACTGTTTTTTATGGAATCCCATGGACAGATTTTACTATATTTGAGACCTCTGCCATCCTTCACAGAGTAATTTTTTCTCTACTTCCTGATGCTTTCTCAGTGCCATGAACAATGAAGTATAGGTAGGGGTTTAATTGTGTTTTCAGAAACACAGTATTGTCTTTGGTCATTTGAAACCTTATGTTGTGTGATTATTCTGGATTTTGCTACATCTGAGTAACACAGGCTAGGCTACTGTGAGCTCCAATCTTGGGCTGTCTCAGGGTCTTGGAATTTTCAGATGTGGTGGTATTAGGCAGTAGGGATGTCAAAGTGAGTCATCATGGGGAATCACCATTTTTAAATGGTGATTTGTTATTTCAGCAGCCAGGATCTACAGAATTTGACTGAACTTAAAAACAATGTACATGTATTGAGGCTCAAGAACAGAAGACTTCAGAATGATAAGATTGCACTACAAGAGTCCTGTGAGGAGGTGAAGAAGCTCATTAAGGAAGTCTGTGATATGATCTGTGCTGAGCAGCATCAGGTAGGTGGAAGGCAACTATAAACATACACAGGCACATATCCATCCAGATTCCCACCAACATACTATTTAATTTTTTATTTCTGTGATCACTCACAATTCTCTCTGGAAAGTCACATTCTTGCAAAAACTTTAATAATTGACAAGCAAAACCTCATGCTCTGATAAAAGCTGCACTCCAGTGAGCGAGATGTGTCAGGCGCATGTCATACACTGTCATGTCATTATGACTGTAGGATTGCTATGCATTGGAACACTTAGGAAATGCTACAATTCTTTCACTGATGAAGTCTTTGATCTGTGGCTGTTTTTCCTTTGCTGTGTTCATGTGAGATCACAGTAGAAAATAGTTTGAGAGAATTAAATTCCAGTGCCATTACCAAGTTGTCTTCTTGTGGGGGTGGGGCATGTGGTCTTCTCTTTTCTTCTTGCTTTGCAGTGTGTTCTCTTCCCTTTCCTCAACTCTTGGTTCATATACAGAAGCCTATCAGCCCTGTCAGCCTTAATCTCTGTATGTTGTTCTGTACAGCACTATCATACTTGAGGTTCCAGGCTGGAACTGACTGGATGATTATAGGTGTCAGAGGACTTTGACAGGCTGAGGGTTGAAGTAACAGATGTGAAGAGTCATAAGAGCATTTTCTTTATTACCTCAAGGTAGCATGACCAAGTAACATGTTCTCCCAGGCATTTTTAGACATTAAGAGATGAGTAGAAGTGTTGTGGGTCTTAGTTGAAAACTCCTGATATGCATGGTCTAAATTTAACTTTTTATTGATCATAATGACTCCTATCTTTTCAGCTTAACATTATTCCTGTGTACTGTGTGTGCTGTTTTCATGCATGTATAGATTTGTGTATTGGTGTTCACGCTTGGAGGCTACAAAATGAAATCTGGTATTGTCCTGTGCTGATCACCCTCTTATTCTCTTGAGCCCACATATTTTGGTGTACCTAAATTTCTTCTTTGGGTAATCTGGCTGGCCAGCTCTCTTTGAATCTCCTGGCCTCCAAGTGGACCATTTGTCTTATTTTGTTTCATTTAATTGTTACAAGTTTTAAGTTTTTTCAGAAAGTAAATGACATAGCAGGTTTTTTTCCTTGTTTATACACTTTTTCTTTTGGTATTAATGTCTTTTCTAAAAACAATATCAAAGAATACAGCTTTTTAAAAAAAGAAATGTTGGCCTTTCTTTTCACTGCACAGAGTACACAGCACAGATATATCTGGTTGGTGTATTTGACTTCACAACAGAAAATTCCTTAGAATTGCTCATTGTTGATTGTATATTGCTGACTATATCATGTCCATAGGTGTGTGTCTCATAATATATTACCTCTCATAGACACAGAGTGCTACATTCCTGAAAAGCAAAGATTACACTACCTGCCTTTTCAGATTTACATTGCAGCTGAATTCATCTTATATACTGTTATCTAATAAAAACTTCCTTGGACATGACCATGGTTAGCTTTATTACTCTTAGGCTATCAAAGTATTCTGTGGAAGAGCCAGGGTAGGTTTAGTGAAGAGACTTTTATGAGTTAAGCTGGAACCTATGGGATCAGTGAGTCTCAGGATAAAGTTCATAGAAGTAAAAGAAAGTACAGGCTAGGGTAATAGAACATGACTGAATCTAAGATAATTAATTGTAGAGAGCAAAAAGGATTGACTACTTCCTCCTGAAGCAGAAGAGGTTCTGAAAGGCAGCAGTCTTCCCTTCTTCTTGGCCATTCTTGGTTCAGAAGTCTCTCTCTTACTCTCTCTCTCTCTCTCTCTCTCTCTCTCTCTGTGTGTGTGTGTGTGTGTATGTGTGTGTGTGTATGTGTGTGTGTGTGTGTAGGCACATACCTGCACGCACAGTTAAGTTTATTTTTTACATTTGTCTATGTGATATGTTTGTTTGAATGTATCTGTCTCTCTATTTTTCTCTTTCTGTATGCTGATTATTGCTTGCACATTTGTGTTCCTAGATGTGTATGTGTATGTATGTCTGTGTGTGGGAATGCTGGCTATTTCTTGCACAGCATTATGCTTTGTATATATATATATATATATATGTTCCTATGTGTGAGTGTGTTTCTGTGTCCATGTTTACTGTACAGGAGAACATCCTTGTGAGTGTGTTTGTGAGTATTGGTATTTATATCTCCAAGTGTGTGTTTGTGTATATACAAACTCTGTGTGAGTAGATTTCTGCATATTTTTATGTTCATTTACTCATGAAACATCTTTAAAGATGGAGATGAACTATATTGTGAAAGTATTTTGCCCATTCATTTTGGATCATTCAAATATATTATGTAGCTGTCCATCATTCTGCATTTGGACATAGCTCCATAAAATGGAAGACAGAAAATCTGCTATGACTAAAAGGATTTTAGATATCTGTAGAGCTAAAATACTTATCTCCAAGAAATTTTCTTTAAAAAAAACTAACAAAAAAAAATGCAAACATGAAGATTAAAATGTAGGCACTGTGGCAAATCTAGGTATCTAAGAAGCAGGCTTGTCTTGTGTCCCAAGAGTGCGTCCCTCCTTTGCTTGGTTGAATGGTGACTGCACACTCAGTGGTCTGTTGGTTCACTGTGTTTTTTCAGTACCTTGTTTTGTTCTCATCTGCATTGCCTGCTACAACTTTCTTTCCATATTTCCCTAAAGTTGACTCAGTTTTTCTTGTCTTTGGAGTTTGGCCTGTATTTCCATCCTTGAAATACTGGCTGGCAATGTGCTTCTAGGTGCATCTAAGTCCTGCAGAAGTCTCATAGCCATGCTGTGGTGTGTATCAGTGATTGCACTCTATTTATGTTCATGATAAACTAAAGCATTCAGTATGTGCAGTGTTTTTAGCATTAATTAACTGCTTAACCTCAACGTTATTTATACTGAGTGAAAATCAGCCTCCTGGAGGATTGAGAGAATAGCTGTAAAATGGTAGAGTGCAGGAAGAAGGCACACACACACAGTTTTCAGAAATCTGAACTGAAAATCCTGGGGCAAAACAATGATTTTAGAATATGAAATGAGTTTCCACAGAGAAGCTTATGGATATCACTGTTTTAGCAGCATTTTAAGAAATAGCCCTGAATTAGAAACTATCCAGATGTCCATCATTAGAAGAGTGAAAAAGTACAAAGTGGATAAGCTCTTTTGGGAACAATTGTATAGAATGAAATAATACAAAAATTATTAAGCTCTGAATTATTCGGCCATTTGCTACACAAACAAATCCCTTCCATAACCACCTTAGAGAGAGGACTTGATTTTTATTAATCCTGGTTGTTGGGGTAACCTGGTGTCCTGAGCCCATTGCTTTGGCTCTGAAGTGAGACAGTCAGTGGTTCAGAAAGCTCCTATTGGAGGAACTTTGGGGCCAACTGGCAACAAATGAACAAGACCTGTGGGTGGTCTCTGATAATGTAGTTGTCCTGAACAGGGGAATATTTCTATACTATACAGCTTGAGGAACTGCCAAACAGGACTGACTAATGAGCCAGGACACCTGAAAATACTTGTCTTGCAAGAGGATTATAGGATAGGCACTTCAATAACTGAGCTATCATACCCACTGTGTTCTCTCATCCAACAAAGTTAAACTTGTTATCAATGGTTTCCTTGGTAAGTGCTCCTGAAATTAGCATTAATTGGGAAACAAAAAATGTCATTGCATTAAAGTGTGCCTGTATGTGTTCCTGTGTTTCTATGTGGTCATGTAAGTATGTGTGTACACATGAGTGTTCAACCCTACACTGAGAACACAATATTCTGATGAACAGGAGCAAGAAGGCATGGATGACAGAGTGAAGAACCTGCTGAAGGAGCATAAGCTGGCAACACAGCAAAGCGACATGGAAGAAAAGTTACAACATCATTTCAATATTTCTGAAATAAGGTATGAGACCAAGCTAGGAGGGGCAGGTAGAAAAATATAGGTCACCAGTTCCAGGATCTCTATTCTCTTAGAATCCTTACCTTCTGCATGGCTCTGAGCCATGGACATAAATAGAAAACCTCAGGGTATATTGCTGTCCTAGTCAAACAGAATATCTCCAGGAATGTCTATATATGGACCTTAGTGTTTCTGGGATGGTGTACTCCCTATTCCCTTCTGAGCTCTCTGGAATCATCTGAGCACCTTGTCCCCCAGGTCTCTCCATACATCTCCCTGCTGTAGTTTTAAATGTAGCAGAAGGAGGGTTAGTTGTGAGGGACAGTGTGTCCTCCTGACAATTGCCTTTCCTTTCTGAATATCACCTTTAGTGGTAAGTTCCTAACTTTGGGCACATTTGTATGTAGCACACTCATGTTGATTACAGGCTCAGTGCCCTGTGCATTGGTTTTCTTTGAAACAGTATTTCTGATTATGCAATTTACTGGATGGAGAGCTGATTCCAGGGAAGTGTTTGTACTATAGACATGATCAGAACCTGTACTGTAGAGTGGTGTATTTTCCACTAGATAATCTACCCTCACTTTCTCAGATTTTTTACATTCAACTGGTATGTAATGAAGCCAATGCATATCTGTCCTTCACTGTTACTCAGACTCTGATACACTGTGATATTACTTTTCAAAATAATATGTGTTAACCATTGGAGAAATGAAGTGTTTTTTCTACCCAGCACAGTGTAGTTTCTCAGTTCATCTTCTAGCAGATTTTAAAACCTGAGAACAATCCAGGTCCATAGGCACTCTGACCCTTCTTCCATGAGGATTATTCTCACCTGAAAGGTCATGCTGGGTTGACAGGTGAATAGGGCAGGTTTCACACAACAGGTGACATAGCTGTTTCCCTGTAGACATGTTACCTGGATGCTTTCCTTTCGTAGGTCAGAAAGTCTGCAATATGAGTTGGAACAGTCCACAGACCATGATGAAAGCCTCCTGCAGACAGATATGCTGCAGCAGGAGTAATAAATGTCAAGATACTTGAGCCTCTATTGCATCCCAACCTGAGTAACTGAAGTATTGATGATGAAGACATTCTTGACCTTGCTGTTTTATGTATCAACAGTCCCTGTTTTGTGTCTTGGCTGTGTCCAGTCAGGCTGCTTGTAGCTGTGATTGTCTTTTCTTCTCACACAACAGCTCTTGAGAGAAGTGAGGAAGCCAAAGAAGACAAAGAAACCTTGGACCTGTGAGGTTATCCAACCTAAGATCAAGGCCTCCTCAGATCAATATATACCCATCTCATAGCTGTGAACTCACCAGTGAGGCAAATATCATCTGAAATTCAGATGATCCATCCCCAGTTAGATCCACTGATCTGGTGGCTCACATCTTCTAATGAAAAGAACACATCAGAAATGAACTTGAGATGCAGAAAACTTGAAAAGAACTACTGGAAATCCTTGCATTCAAAAAGACATGTTCTCTGAATATGTACATCAAAATAGATTACAGATGTTAGTGAGCAGGAATTGTTCTAGATGATAACGTTTTGGCCCTTGGCAAACTGAGGCCTTAGTTCTCCCTATGTGGTCATTGTGGTCAGGAATCTGTCATAGAAGACTGTGGATGCCAAGCTCTTCCAGAAAGACCACACCCATAAACCTCATGTTTTATTCTCCTATCTAGTGTTGATGATGACTCCTTCCCCATACACTAAATAGAAGGCAGCAGTCACTCATTCCTCAAGCCAGTGATTTTTCCTCCATATGTAAAATGAATGGTTATTCTTCAGTTTGCCAGCGTGGACTGAAGTAACTGATCTTGAGTAAGACTTGATAGAAGGCATCTGATTCATCTTTGATGTTCAGGGGCACTCAGATGCTGCCCACAGTTTTCTTTTATCTCTAGTAGTAAGTACACAAGTGTACCTTCGATGACTAAATCAAATACAATCCAAGATATTAGAGAGATTTGCAGTGAGTGACAATTTATCAAAAATTTCTCAGAAGACCACAGTGAATGCTCTAAGTACAAGTCTCATATTTATTCTAGGTGAGGGCTTCACCTACAAAATCAAAAGAAGGTATATGGCTCTATTAGCTTTGAAAGGATTTTGACAATCAATGACTGTTTCCTGCCAGGTTTCCAAGGCTACCTTCAGACTTTCTGTATCTGCTGATATATCTGCAGCAAGAGAATGCGACTTATCTTTAATTTTGCTTGTTGGTTTTTAGTTGGTTTTGTTTGCTTTGTTTTTTTGCTTTGTTTTGGGTTTCAGGTTTTGCTATTTTTATTGTTGTTTCTTTCATTGATATTGTTGTTATGATATTTTAAAGCACTGTTTACATTGACCTTTCTTTTATGTACCTATTTTTTAAAATGACTGTGTATTTATTAATAAAATAAGTGATTTCCAAATCATCTCTCTGACAAGCAATTTCTTTGGTCAGCTGTAATGTATGATCCCAGTAGCCACATAAGCTCCTATAACACCAAAACCTTTGTGTGCCCAACTATGGCTACAGTGTGAGTTCCCAGCCATTCGAGCTCACAGGTATTTGGATGTGGATACTGTTGCCAACTGGACTTTGCATTTCAGTGTTCAAAAGAATGGTGCCATTTCTCTTGAGCTCTCTGATTCCTGTGTGTGCTCTCAGCTGAAGCTCCAGCACCATGCCTATCTGCCTGAAGCCATGATGGGGATGGAAATCTATGTATCCATCTAAAACCATAAGCCAAACACCACAGACAACCCCTTTCTTCAATATCTGCTTGGTCATTGTGCTTTGTCACAGTAATAGGAAGAAATTAATGCAATTGTCTACTCACAGTAGGTGTAACATGAAAAAAGCATGGAAGAATCATGTAAGCTCTGATAGCATTTAGGGTGCAAAACAGGTGAGAAAATTTCATGATGCTTGTACAATGCAGGTATTCAGAACTCCCATTGAATGTTTCAGATCAATTTAGTAAGTGTTAAGTTTTGAAAACAAATTAGGTGCTTCTTGACACATAGACAGCTCAGTGACTTTTACATAATGACAAATACTGTGTCTCCATCCCCAACAAGTAGCAGACCAAGGTAGCTAAAGTGATACACATGTATAATCCTGGTATTTAGAAGGATGACACGGAGGATTGATCATGGATGTGACATCAGTCTACATTACAGAGTAATAGACATTCTCAAAATATTTAGGAAGTGGTGGTCTGTGCCAATTTGTAGAAGTGTATTTCCCACTTTCTTTTCTGTCAAGTTCAAAGTGGTTGGGTTAAAGTTAAGGTCTTTGATCCACTTGGATGTGAGTTTTGTGCAGGGTGACAGGCTCGGATCTATTTGCATTTTTCTACACACTTCCATCCAGCTATGCCAACACCATTTGTTAAATATACTATCTTTTTTCCATTGAATGTTTTGGGCCTCTTTGTCAAAGATCATGTGTTCATAGGTTTTTGGGTTAATGTCTGAATCCTCAATTCTATTCCATTGGTCCACAAGTCTGTTTTTATGCCAGTACCAGGCTGTTTTTATTACTGTAGCTCTATAGTATAGCTTGAAGTCAGGGATGGTGATACCTCCTGAGATTCTTTTGTTGAGTAAAATTGTTTTGGCAATCCTGGCTTTCCTGTTATTCCAAATGAAATTGAGTATTGTTCTTTCAAGGTCC
>PVIH01020384.1:0-20735 GCA_004025045.1 Sigmodon hispidus | reverse complement strand
AGCAGTACATTGAATCTGTAGATTGCCTTTGATAGAATTGCCATTTTTACTATGTTGATCCTACCAATCCAGGAACATGGGAGAGCTTTCCATTTTCTGATATCCTCTTCAATTTCTTTCTTCAATGATTTAAAATTTTTGTCAAATAGGTCTGTTACTTCTTTGGTTATAGTTACTCCAAGGAATTTAATACTATTTGCAACTAATATGAAGGGTAATGTTTCCCTTATTTCTTTTTCAGCTCTTCTATCTTTAGTGTATAGAAGGGCTAGTGATTTCTTTGAGTTAATCTTGTATCCTGCTACATTGCTGAAGGTGTTTATCAGCTGTAGCAGTTCCTTGGAAGAATTTTGTGGGTCACTTATGTATATAATCATATCATCTGCAAATATAGATAGCTTCACTTCTTCTTTTCCAATTTGTATCCCCTTAATCTCTTCATTCCTTTATGGCTTTAGCTAAAACTTTGAGAACTATATTGAATAGATAAGGGGAGAGAGGACATCCTTGTCTACTTCGTGACTTTAGTGGAATTTCTTTTGAGTTATTCTCCATTAAGTTTGATACTGGCTGTCGGCTTCTTGTAAATCGCCTTAATTATATTTAGGTATTCTCTCTGTATTCCTGATCTCTCCAGGGCTTTAATCATAAAGGAGTGTTGGATTTTGTCAAAGGCTTTTTCCGCATCTAAGGATATGATCATGTGGTTTTGTTGCTTTAGTTTGTTTATATGATGGATAACGTTTACAGTTTTTCATATGTTAAACCAGCCCTGCATTTCTGGGATGAAGCCTACTTGGTCAGGGTGGATGACATCTTTTATGCATTGTAGTATACGGTTTGCCAAAATTTAGTTGAGAATTTTCGCATCAATATTCATGAGGGAAATTGGTCTGTAATTCTCCTTCTTTGTTGTGTCTTTGAGTGACTTGGGTATTAGGGTGATTGTGGCCCCATAAAAGGAATTTCGCAATATTCCTTCAGTCTACAGTGTGAAATAGTTTGAGGAGTAATGGTAGTAATTCTTCTTTGAATATCTGGTAGAATTGTGGACTGAGACCATCTGGACCGTGGCTTTTATTTTTGGGGAGGTTTTTAATGACAGCTTCAATTTCCTTAAGGGTTATAGGCCTGTTTATGTAATTAATCTGATCTTCATTAAACTTTGGTAGATGGTATCTATATAGAAAGCTGTCCATTTCTTCTAGGTTTTCCATTTTTGTGGAATGCAGATTTTCAAAATAGGACCTGATAATTCTCTGTATTTCCTGGAGTTCTGTTGTTATGTCCCTCTTTTCATTTCTGATTTTGCTGATTTGGACACTCTCTCTGTGTTTTTTGATTAGTTTGCCTAAGGGCTTATCTATCTTGTTAACTTTCTGAAAGAACCAACTCTTAGATTCATTGATTCTTTGTATTATTCTTTTTGTTTCAATAGTATTGATTTCACCTCTAAGTTTGATTATTTTCTACCATCTACTCGTTCTAGGTGAGTTTGCTTCTAATTGTTCTAAGGCTTTCAGCTGTGCTGTTAGGTCCCTAGTGTGGGATTTCACAAGGTTTTTCATATAGGCATCTAGCGCTATGAATTTTCCTCTTGAGAGTGCTTTCATTGTGTCCCACAAGTTCGATATGTTGTAGATTCATTTTCATTGAATTCTAGGAAGACTTTGATTTCTTTCTTAATTTCTTCCTTGACCCAGAGATGGTTCAGCTGATTGATGTTTAGTTTCCATGAGTTGGTAGGCTTTCTTTGGGTTTTGATGTTGTTGAACTCTAATTTTAGGCCCTGGTGATCTGATATGTTACAAGGGATTATTTCCATTTTTTTTTTTGTATCTGCTGATATTTGCTTTATGACCAATTATGTGCTTAATTTTGGAGAAAGTTCCATGAGGAGCTGAGAAATATATATATTCCTTTGCCTTTGGTTGGAAGGATCTGTAGATATCTATGAAATCCATTTGCATCATAACCTCATTTAAACTCCTTATTTCTCTGTTGAGGTTCTGTCTGGTTGATCTATTCAGGGTTGAAAGTGGGGTATTGAATTCTCCCAGTATTAGTGTGTAAGAATTGATGTGGGATTCGAGCTTTAGCAGTGTTTCTTTTACATATGTTGGTGCCCCTGTATTAGGGGCATAAATATTTAAGATTGAAATCTCCTCTTGACCAATTTTTCCTGTAATGAATAAGTAGTGACCCTCTTGGTCCCTTTTAATTGCTTTTAGCTTAAAGTCTACTTTGTTAGATTTTAGGATTGTAACCCCTGCTTGTTTCTTAGGACCATTTGACTGGAAAATCTTTTCCCAACCCTTTATTCTAAGCCTGTGTCTGTCTTTGCAGTTGAGGTGTGTTTCTTGTAGGTAACAGAAGGATGGCTTCTGTTGTTGTATCCATCTTGTTAGTGTGTGACGTTTTATAGGAGAGTTGAGACCATTGATATTAAGGGAAATCAGTGACCATTGATTCATATTTCCTGCCATTTTTGGTGGACATTTGTTTGTATTTCCTTTCTCTAGGGTATTCTTCTTTGGACTTATTATTTGCGATTTCGTGGGTGTATCCGGAGTCCTTAGGTTGGAGTTTTCCCTCTAATACTCTCTGTAGTGCTGGATTGGTAGATAAATATTCTTTCAGTCTGACTTTGTCCTGAAATACCTTGTTTACTCCATCTATGGTGATTGATGATTTTCCAGGGTATAGTATTCTAGATTGGCAGCCATGCTGTTTTAGTATCTGTATAACTTCTGACCAATCCCTTCTAGCTTTCATCGTTTCCATTGAATAGTCAGGCGTTATTCTGATGGGTCTGCCTTTATATGTGAGTTGGCCTTTTTCTTTTGCAGCTCTTAAAATTTTTTCTTTGTTCTGTATGTTTTGTGGCTTGATTATAATGTGTCACACTGACTTTATTTTGCGATCATATCTATTTGGTGTTGTGTAAGCTTCTTGTATCTTTATAGGCATTTCCTTCGTCAGGTTAAGAAAGTTTTTTTCTATGATTTTATTGAAAATATTATCTGTGCCTTTGAGCTGGTATTCTTCTCCTTCTTCTATTCCTTTTATTCTCAAGATAGGTCTTTTCATGGTGTCCCAGATTTCCTGAACATTTTGAGTTATGGCTTTTTTAGTTTTACTATTTTCTTTGACTGATATATCTATTTGAGCTACTGAGTCTTCCACATCAGAGATTCTATCTTCCATCTCTTGAACTCTGTTTGTTTTGCTTGTAACTGTGGTTACAGCTTTTTTATTCAGGTTTTCTATTTCCATCTTTGACTCATTTTGTGCCTTTTTCATTGCTTCTATTTCAGTTTTTATTTTAGCTTTTATTTCAGCTTTTAGTTCCTGGCATGTTTTTTTCATAGATTTGTTCATCTCTTCCAATTTTTTGTTTGTATTTTCTTCTATTTCTTTAAAGCTTTTTTTCATATCTTCTTTTAGAGCTTTGATGATCATCAAAAAGGAATTTTTGGTGTTGCTTCCTTCTGTTTCCTCTTCATTGCTCAGTTCAGGTCTTGTATTTGTAAGACTGCCAATCTCTTCTGGAGTTACCATGTTGTTCTTTGTATTATTATGTAATTTTTTGCAATGACGTTTGACTATGGCTTCAGTGGTTCATAATTAGATGGCTCCTGGTCAGTTGTGGCACTCAGGTTTGTGTGCCTCCTGTCACCTCTGTGGTCAGGGTCTGAATCTGTCCTTCAGAGACCCCTGTAGTTGTTGGTTCACTCAGTTCGAGTGGGTGGCCGTGCAAATTCCCTCAGAAGGAGCTGTGGGTATGGTGACCAGCAGGGTTTATCTGCCCCTGCTCCAGAGTGTGCTGGGACTCTGCAGACAGCACTTGGTCCTGGAAGCAGAACCCGAATCTATGGGCCCCACTGGACCTTAAGTTTGGTGTCTGGGGTCCCTTGGTGTGCTGGCGCTGCCACCTCCACTGGAGTCTGAGAACCTGAAAACAACTGTCCATCCACACTGGCACCAGTCCTTGGCCTTCACCCTTGCTGCTGGTGGAATCAATGGCTTCATTTTCTTGTCTTAACACATTTCACTCTCGCTGTGTTTGTACATTGGCAGAAGCTGCTTCCAGAGCAGAATGTCCCTCCTCAGGGGTAAGAACAGGGCTGGCACCTGCTGTTGGAGTTTCATGCAAGGTATATCCAGCAGGCAGCCTAGACATTTGATGACAAATGACCATCCGGCCTGGAGCAAGATCCAGTGGTTGAGATTTGAATGATGTGGCAACTAGCCAGGTGGAGAAGTGGCAGAAGAGGATTTGTTAAATGGCTGGGCTGGGGATGCAGCCTGGGGGACGGGGAGAGGAGTAAATTCTGCTAGGAGTGAGGCATATGGCACAAAGTGTGGAAGATGAGTAGTGGCAATGTTGGCAGAAGGAGAAAGGGGGAGACTAGGTAGGAAATTATGTGGTAAAGCATAAGGAAGACTATAAGGAGACCCTATAAACTGCAGTGATGTGGAAGGGAGCTGAGCATAGTGGACTGGGGGATAGTGGATTCCTGGATGTTGAATCAGTGAAGACACTACATTAAACGTGGCTCATGTTCACAACAGATGGGAGGCCTGTTGGTGAAAAGGTGGCAGGTGGCACAGCCACCTTATACAGCATGCCATACTGATCTTCTGTCAGACCAGTGATGGCCTTATTTCCATCACCCCCGAGGCTGACTCTGGTCTATGTCTGGCTTTGCCCAGCCATCATGACCTCCTGGGACCATTCAGAGGCAACATTGAAGGGTGTGTGATTTTTGGAACAGCTGGTAGTTCTCCCCATTTCCTCGCTGGTCACAGGGAGGTCTCATTTTTTTGGTGGAAGGCATTCCTGACTCCTCTCATGAACAGGTTTCATTTGCTTTGTGGAATCCCTGGAGCCTGGATGGGGTTTTCTTTCTCCTTGGGGCATCAAAAGGGACTTCTTTGAGGCTTCCCTGCACCCTTCTCTGCTGCTGGCTGGGGGACCCACATCTGCTGAGCTTCTGGTGGTTCTTCTGAGCAGTTGTATTAAGTGTCCTCCCCTCTGGCTTGGGAGTTCATTTCACGGAGCTCCCTGGACTCCTCTCGCTAGTGCTGGAGCCACCGATGCCACTGCAGGGGCTGCCTCCATCCCGTGCCCTGGAGCTGCCCCACACCCAGCGGCACCCCACCTGGGCGATGGACGGCTTTTTCTTTTTCTTTTTCTTCTAGGAAACTTAGAATATTTAAAAAAATTTCAATGTGAGTCATTGATTAAAAATTCACCTGAGACCTCCCACAAATAAGTCTCTTATTGTAGATACCACAACTTTGATTATAGAACACAGATAAATTAGTCTTAAAATTATCAGGAAACTCTCTGTGATAGTGAGATTTCCTAGTGCTGAAAAAAATGCTATGCAAACTGCTAGGGAAGTAAAGGCAATCAATGATCTTAGTTAGTCCTATACTTTGTGTGCTAAAGCAATCTGCCAGCAAGATGTGGCCACAGGAGCAATAATGGCATTTGTTTATAGGTATAGCCACTTCTTTCTGATTCAGTATGATTCTTGTTCCATAGAAAAAAATTCATGTCTCAGTTTCATCATGAAATTAACTTTCTTTTTTTTTAATCCTTGTATATCCTTATTCAAGGTCCCTTCCAGAGAATTATCAGATCATACTTTGAAAACCTGTATTCCACAAAAATAGAAAACCTAGAAGAAATGGACAGTTTTCTGGACAGGTAACATTTACCAAAATTAAATGGAGATCAGATTAATTACCTAAACAGGACTATAACCCTTAAGGAAATTGAAGCTGTCATTAAAAGCCTCTCCAAAAATAAAAGCCATGGTCCAGATGGTCTCAGTGCAGAATTCTACCAGATATTCAAAGAAGAATTACTACCATTACTCCTCAAACTATTTCACACATTAGAAACTGAAGGAATATTGCCAAATTCCTTTTATGAGGCCCCAATTACCCTAATGCTCAAGCCACTCAAAGACTCAACAAGAAAGAGAACTGCAGACCAATTTCCCTCATGAACATTGATGCTAAAATTGTCAACAAAATTTTAGAAAACCGTATACAACAATACATAAAAAATATCATCCACCTCGACCAAGTAGGCTTCATTCCCAAAATGTAAGGCTGGTTTAACATATGAAAAACTGTAAATGTTATCCATCATATAAACAAACTAAAGGAACAAAACCACAAGATCTTATCCTTAGATGCTGAAAAAGCCTTTGACAAAATATAACATCTTATTCTTAAGTATGTTTTCACTGAAAACTAATGAGTAAACAGAAAATACTTCACAATGAAACTAACTATATTAGATATGTCCACAGCACACCATATTTAATTCTGTACAACTAAAATTAGCTATAAGAGTAAGATTTTAAACATTTACATATATATAGTATGTATATTACTTGGTGATTTTATAACACGTACCCCATCAAACTCAATTATCAATCCTCTCAGATTCATACCCACACTTATGATCTCATCATTTACAAAAACACCTATTCTTGCTGCTCTTTTACTTACTGGAGCATAATTAAACTCCCTGTGGCCAGACCCTTAAAAAACAAAAAACAAACAAACAAACAAGGCATTCTTTACTCACACCCCTGCTAGAGGCAATTAATGAAAAAGTGAGGCACTGTGTCATTTAGCTACTTTCTAGCCTTGAGGTCTTGTAAACAATGCCATCACTTTTTTTAAGTCTACTAATGAGTGAGTACTTCCTCTGCTTATCTTTCTAAATTTGTGATAACCTCACAAAGGAGGATATTCTCCAAAACCATCCATTTGCCTGCAAATTTTAGAATATCATTTTTTCTTACTGCTAAGTAGTACTCCATTGTGTAGATGTACTACAGTTTGTTAATCCATTCTTCAGTTAAGGGATATCTACATTATTTCCAGGTAATTTCTAATATGAATAATGCTGCTATGAACATAGTTGAGCCAATGCTTTTGGGGAGCAAATGTTTGTGTTTAGGGTATATGCCCAGTAGTGGTATTGCTGTATCTTTGGGAATATTGATTCCCACTTTTCTGAGATACAACCCAACTTCATTCCAGAGTGGTTGAACAAGTTAACAGCTCCTCCAACAATGGAGGAGTGTTTCCCTCACTCTGCATCTTTTCCAACATTGGTTCTCATCACAGACACAGAGAACAACAATCAATAAGTGGTACCTCCTGAAACTGAGAAGCTTCTGTAAGGCTAAAACACAGTCAAAAAGACAAAACAACATCATACAATGGGAAAAGATTTTCACCAACCCTACTAGTGATACAGGACTGATCTCTAAAATATATGGAGAACTCAATAAACCAGAACCCAAAACCCTTAATAACCCAATTTTAAAAATGCAGTTAAGAACTAAAAAGGGAATTCTCAGCAGAATTGCAAATGGCTGAAAGACACATGAAAAAGTGTTCAACATCTTTAGTCATCAGAGAAATGCAAATCAAAACAACTTTGAGGTATCACCTTACACCTGTCAGAATGGCTAAAACTTTCAAATATATGTATAATTGCAAAATTTTATTGGGGCTTTTAAAAAACTGTGTATTTTATACTTTATTATTTTTATGTTATATATATTGGTGGTATGTTTTTTCATGTATATCTGTATGAGGATGTCAAACTCGCTGAACTTTACCACAGTATTTGTAATTTATACCACCTTGGCCTTTGGGTTGCCATGAACTGCTAGAGCATGTCAGCTTTTTCAAACAGATTTACAAAATATTTTGGCTGAGAAGGAAGTAATGTCTCCTTCAGTGAGAATAGCTATGTTACAGGAAAGAGGGCTTGTCACACAGGTTAAGTGCAAAGGAAAATTAAACACTTCAAATAAATAAAACACTGTTTATATTTGGAACAAAAATCACAGAATATAGAAAAATCTGACAAAAATAATACTCTGTGAAAATATAAAATATTGGCAAAAGAAAATAAATCTCACTTAAATACATGAACTAAAAAGTATATAAACACTGTACTATACCTCTTGATCCTAGAGATTTTAAATTTTTGTTACTCTTATTTAGACACTGAATAAATAAATAAAAATATATTTTTGCTAAATTTACCAGACTCTCCTTTGAGTAAACTAAGTAAATTTTTTCAAAAAAGATTTCAATACATATGTCTGTCTTTGAAGACAAATTTTGAAAGTATCACTAACCATTCTGGATACAGAAAAATAATTTTTTTCTGGTAGAAAAACACTTTCCTGTAAGCATGGACCAGACTTTTCTCAAGAATGGAGTACCAATAATATTTCAGATCAAATTATTTGAGAACTACTATTCAAATACTTAAAATTTTAAAGAAAAGACATTTAATTATTATTTTAGTCTTATAAATCAAGAAAAACTAATGAAATATCTGAGTTAAAAAAAGAAAAATATTCACAATCTTACCAAAGCAATGTACAGGTATAATGCACTTCCCATCAAAATCCCAACACAATGTTTTACAGACATTGAAAGAAAGAATAATACCCAATTTCATTTAGCATAAAAGGAAATCAGTGATTATCAAAACAATTTTGCTCAACAAAAGAACCTAAAGAGCCATCACCATCCCTGACTTCAGGTAATACTATAGTGCTACAGTAATAAAAATAGCCTGGTACTGGCATAAAAACAGACTTGTGGATCAACAGAATCAAATTGAAGATCACGACATAAACCCAAAAAATTATGAACATCTGATCTCTGACAAAAAGGCTCAAAATATTCAATGGAAAAAGGATAATATCTTTAACAAATGTTGTTGGCATAGCTGGATGGTTGTGTATAGAAAAATGCAAAAAGATGCAAACCTATGACCTAGCACAAAACTCAAATCGAAGTGTATCAAAGTCCTCAATATAAAACCATCTACACTGAACTAGATAGGAAAGAAAGTGGAAATACCCTCCAAAACATTGGCATAGCTGACCACTTCCTAAATATAACACCAGTAGCAAAGAACTAAGAAAAAAATAAACAAGTGGGACCTACTGAAACTGAGAAGCTTCTATAAAGCCAAAGACACAGTCAATACAACAAAATGACAGCCTACAGAATGGGAAAAGATTCTCACCAATCCTACAAGTGACAGAGGACTGATCTCTAAAATACACAGATAACTCAAGAAAGTAGGGCCCCAAACCTTGAATAACAAAATCAGAAGTTGGGGTTTGAAATAAAAAGTAAATTCTCAACAGAAGTGTTAAAAAAGGCTGAAAGGCAAATGAAAAATGCAAGTCAAAACAACCATGAGATACCACCTTATCCTGTCAGAAAGGCTAAGATTAAAGACACAGATAACAGCCTATGCTGGAGAGGCTGTGGTGCAAGGGGAACACTCCTCCATTATTGGTGGGAGTGTCAGCTTGTTCAGCCACACTAGAATGCAGTATGGAGGTTTCTCAGAAAACTGAGAATCAATCTCCCCAAGGATCAAGCAATACCACTACTAGGCATGTACCCTAAAGATGGACATTTGCACTCCAAAGGCGTTAGTTCAACTATGTTCATAGCAGCATTATTTGTAATAGCAAGAACTTGGAAACAACCTAGATGTCACTCAACTGAAGAATGGATTAACAAACTGTGGTACATCTACACAATTGTGTACTACCCAGAAGTAGGAAAAAAGGATATTCTAAAATTTGCAGGCAAATGCATGGGTTTGGAGGATATCCTTCTGAGCAAGGTTATCACAAACCCAGAAAGTTAAGCAGGATATGTACTCACTCATTAGTGGGCTTTAAACAAAATGCAAAGCATTCCACAAGCTGTATACCACAACCACTAATCAGCTTGGGATCTAAATCACCTTGGAGCCCATTCCTTCCAGAGGAATACCTGACCCAGTCTTGATGTTGGGAAGAAGAAAGCAGATTTGCCTGGAGTGGATGCTGAACTAAGCCACCTTTGGACTTTGGGACCTCCTGTCCTTGCTGGAGAGGAGATAAGGAGATGGGGAGAAGTGAGAGTGACTGAGAGTGGTGGGAGGGAGGAGGGAGTTTGCACAAGGGGATGCATGGATGAAAAATGAGACTGGATTCAAAATAAAAAATAAAGAAAAAGTCAAAAACAATAAATAGATACATAAAAAATGAAAAATGAATGAAAAATATTATTAGTCATGGACAATTTTAAAGAACCCTATATTTGAATTAAAGAAGCTCATTAATGTAACCCTACATATGTAAACAAAAACATAACAGTGCTGAAGCTTGGAGAAAGTTTTCAAAGTAGTAAGCCTTAAACAATGTAGATAATTTGATTCATGGCCTATAATGTTCTTTATGTGATAAACATCAATATAGCTTTAATCTTTACACTATTTATTCCTAGTTGTTTTCACTGTATATTCATTAGTAGGTTTTCCTTTTTCCAAAAGTTTGCTATTTCTGTTGTGAAAGAACAAACTATCTATCTATGGTAAGCTACAGATGTGAGCAGCCACTTTTACATTCTTCATTCCTAGAAAAATTCAGACCCACTCCAGACCTAGCATTGAAAACAAGCTCCTATTCATTCCCATAAGAAATGAAGAGGCAACAAACCACAAATGACATAGACGATTAACTGAAATAGGTAACTAGATAAATAATCATTTTCTATGTTGCCTGATGATAAAGCAGGCCTGTACCCACCAAGACTTCAGGTTTGTTTCCTCAGTATTCTACAAAAGATATTTTCCCCTGATTTGAAAGGAAACCTAGAAAACAATCTTTCTTCTTTGTCTGTTTCCAGTCTGTCATGCTCTTTGTTACTCATCTCATGCTGTCAGGAGAAGGCTCACATCCTGAGCTCTATATTTCCTAAAACCTACTAATAATCATATTGCTTTGGAGTAATTATTCAACAAGAATTTTAAGGCCTTGAATCTGATTACCAACACTGCAACAAACAATGACCAGCAACAAACCATATATGCAATAATCTTCCATTTACTTTGCTAGTAAATTGCCTTATTTGAGTTCACATGCCCAGCAGCTATAAAAAATCTAGGGTTAGAAGCAAGCATCTGCAACCCCAGTCAGTGGTGACTGGTTACAGACTGGAAAATCTCTGGATTAAGTGAAAAGACCCTGCCTCAAAATATAAGGAGAAGAGGAACTTGAAGAGTAAGTCATTGTTAACATTTAGCCTCTACACACAAAGAATGAGACACATATGCACACAGTCATATACTATATACATACTTTCACGAAATCACCTTTAAAGTCACAAAATCTGAGTGTGAAGAAATACAATTCTTCAACACTTAGCTTTTGTCATTCCCAGGAACCTATTATATTCTCCCTCAGAAAAAGGCCACTGATATTTCCTGTGGGGCTAATGATGCTCAAATACAAGACTCAATGATTTTTTGGTGTTGTTTAAGGTATTTTGAGTAAATATAATGGAAAACTAATGGCACCTACTCACACACATACCCACACAGAAGTATGTATATATGTATATATATATGCATACATATATAATTAAAAAATAAAATAAATATTTTAAAATAAACAAATGGATTAAACCCTCCATTCTGAGTATAGTCAAGTAAGGGCTAGTGTGATGGCTCACTGGGTGAAAGCACTTGTGGTACAAACCTAATGTTAGAGCTCATGGCAGAAGGAAACAATAGATCCCCAAAACTGGCCTCTGACCTCCACAGGTAAAGCATATCACAAGCGTATCCATACACAAAGACACATCATACACGTGCATGCACACACACACTATTTTTTTTATATAAAGGCAGACTGTATTTTAAAGTGAAATACCCAAGTTGAGCATGTAGCACACTCAGCGATCATAAAACTGACAAAGTTGAAGCAGGAAGACCACTGGGTTCCAGACTAATGCTGGCTATTAGCCAGGCCCTATCTCAAAAAGCTTCTTCTAAAATGCAATGGCAAATCATTGGTTACAGTCCATCTAAAAGAGACACTTTCAATATCTTTCAATAGTCAAATATACAGAAAAGGAAAGAGGATAGAGAAAAATTATAAAAAAATAATATTAAGACAGTTGATGACAAAATAAACTTTAAAGTGTAAAAAAATTTTATTTTAAAATTTATAATTTACCAGAAAAATATTACAAATATAAATATATGATGCAATTAAAAATTCTCAAACAGGTAACTTTAAAAAAAGGTCAGAATAATAAATGAAATTGCCAATTTAATAGTTACAGGTAGATGCCAAACTCATCTTCAATGATAAATGTATAAGTAGAAAATTAGAAAAGACAATGAAGATTTATTTAAAGTTTTATTTTTTATTTAAAATGGTTTTTTTTAATTTAACATACCAAGCACAGTTCCCCTTCACTTCCCTCCTCTTACTAGCCCCCAACTTCTCCCCACCCTGCCCCTCATCGACTTTTCAGAGAGGGTAGGCTCCCCCAAATGGAGTCAACATAATCTGCATATTAAGTTGAGGCAGGATTAAACCCATCCACCTCATGAAGGCTGAGCAAGGTATTCCTCTATAGGGAATGGACTTCAAAAGACAGTTCATACACTAAAGATAAATCCTGGTCCCACTGCCAAATCTTCCCAATCTTCCCAAGCCACCTACTGTCTTCCACATTCAGAGTGCCTAGTTCAGTCCCCTGTAGGTTTCCAACTGTCAGTCCAGAGACAATGAGCTCCCCGTAGCTCAACTGTCTCTGAAGGTTTTCCCATCATGATCTTGAGCCCTTTGCTTATATAATCCCACCTCACTCCCATTGACTGGACTGAAAGTTTGGGCCAGAATTCTATTTAAAGTTTCTGTCACACCTAGGATCCCATTCCCTCTAGAGGAACACCTGACTCAGTCTTGATGCTGGGGTTAGGAAACTGAATCTGCCAGGAGTGGATGCTGAACTGAGAAATATTGGGACTTGGGACCTTCTGCCCTTGCTGGGGAGGAGCTGGGGAGATGTGGAGAAGAGAAAGTGACTGGAGAGCGTGGGAGGGGGAAGGGACCTTGAATAAGGATATACATGGATAGAAAATGTGACTTTATTCATAATTTAAAAAGAAAGAGAAGGCTTCCCGTGCCCCCGCCCCTCTCTGTCTTCTCTACCCTGGGAGCAGCTCTCCTGCCTTGGCCCCTCATCCCTGAAAATATATGCCTGCTCCAGGTTCATCTCTTCCCTCTCCTTGACCAGGAACACCTCTCAGCTGCTGAGTGGACCCCTGTCTGCAGTGGAATTGAACCGACCACAGAAGTGGACAGATGAGGGCCTCAGCAGCTTGTCAGACTCTCGTCCACTGACCTCACTCATCCCAAGTCATAGTTTCCAAACCAGCATCATCTCCCGGGACATCGACACAGCAGCCAAATTCATTGGGGCTGGGGCTCCTACAGTCAGGGTGGCTGGCTCTGGGGCTGGGATTGGGACAGGTTTTGGGAGTCTCATCATTGGTTATGCCAGGAACCCTTCTCTGAAGCAACAGCTCTTCTCCTATGCCATTTTGGGCTTTGCCCTCTCAGAGGCCATGGGACACTTTTGCCTAATGGTGGCCTTTCTCATACTCTTTGCCATGTCAAGCAGCTGTCTCCATTTCCACCTCCCATAGCTCTTTCATGTCCCATCTGCTCTGTATGTTCCTTTTTCTGTACTTCCTCATGAAGCCTGGGGAAAGTGCTTGCCTCAGGGTTTGACAGAGAGAAGACAAGTAAATACTGTATTAATAAGAAAAAGAAGAAAGAGAAAAATAAAAATAATTTCAAAAAAACCCTAACAAACAAAGGGAGAGCAGTGGAGGAAGATGTTAATCTCTAGCATCCACACAAATGCACAAACTCACAAATACATACAAAGGGACTTAAAGGGCATTCAAACTACTATTTCCAATTATTTTAATATTTTTCTACAGTTATTTTTTCATAATAAAACACAGTGACTTCAAAAAAGTTTCTGTCACTTAACTTTTCTCTTTTTTTTCTCATTTATTCATTGTATTGAATTCTTAGAAGTGGATAGCACAGTAGCAAATTCAGTGGAATTTTAGGAGACCAAATGCAGAAGGACACTGATTCTAAATAGTATCATTGTTAGGAAAGCTGAAGATCCAAGACATTCATGCTAAAGATTTCCCCTCTTTCAATGAAAGAAGAATGTTTTTGCTTAAGGTCTACTAATGGGTGAGTACACCCCCTGCTTATCTTTCTGGATTTGTAAGACCTCACTCAGAAGGATATTCTCCAAATCCATCCATTCGTCTGCAAATATTAGTATATCATTTTTTTTCTTTTTGCTGCATAGTATTCCATTGAGTAGATGTACTACAGTACGTTATTTGAGATTCACTACTGACTAACTTGACTCAAAAGGCACCTGAAATAATCCAACAATAGCAAAATACAAATTCTTAAGTCATATTCCCAAAACCATGTCATGAAATAAGTTCAAATTTAATTGATAGAAAGATCTCTCTCAGGTGCAGGGCAAGAGGAACACTCCTCCATTGCTGGTGGGAGTGTAAGCTTGTTCAGCCACTCTGGAATGCAGTATGGAGATTTCTCAGAAAACTGAGAATCAATCTCCCCAAGGACCCAGCAATACCACTTCTGGGTTATACCTGAAAGATGCACAGTTTCATTCCAATGACATTAGCTCAATTATGTACATAGCAGCAGTATTTGTAATAGCAAGAACCTAGAAACAACCTAGATGCCCCTCAACTGAAGAATGGATTAACAAACTGTGGTACATCTACACAATGGAGTACTACTCAGCAGTAAGAAAAATGATATCCTAAAATTTGCAGGCAAATGGATCGATTTGGAGAATATCCTCCTGAACAAGGTATCACAAAGGCAAAAATGTAAGCAGGGGATGTACTCACTCATTAGTGGACTCTAAATAAACAAACAAACAAACAAACAAATAAGAAAAAAGCAAAGCATTCCCAAACTGCAAACCACAACCACTGAACAGCTTGGGATCAGAACCACCTTGGACTGACTCTTTTTTTTTTTTTTTAAACAGCCTGGGACTGACTCTTTGGATCCCACTCCCCCTAGAGGAACACCTGAATCAGTCTTGAAGTTGGGGGAGAAAACTGGATCTGCCAGGAGTGGAGGCTGAACTAAGCAATATTGGGACAGTAGGACCTTGGGACAGCCTGCCGCCTGCCGCCTGCCCAGGGGTGGGGTGGGGGGGGAGTTGTAGAGAAGAGAGAATGACCTGATGTGGTGGGAGGGGGAAGGGACTTTGAATAAGGATATACAAGGGTAGAAAGTGTGACTTCTTTGTTCATAATAATAAAAGAATCAAAAAAGAATTTATAACTTATCATTGTAACAAGTTTTTAATCCTTCAGTTACTATTTTGTGCATGGGAAAGTCAAAACATTAGCTGTCAAGTGCCATTTTGAACTGTATTTAGGAAGGGTTTTCATATCCAGAGAAGAGTCAGGGAAGGGGAAAGGAAGGAAGGAAGGAAGGAAGGAAGGAAGGAAGGAAGGAAGGGAGAAGAGGAGGGAACCGAGAAAAAACAGGAATCACTGCCATGTGTTGTTTGTTTTAAAGGAACAGGTGAGCAAGCAGACACAATCAGCTTGCTGGTGGCACAGATGGGCCTGGAAGCTTGCTCTTTAGGCGGGGACATGACAGCAATAAAAAAAATACATAAATGTTTTTCCCTATTATTAGTAAAGTCTGTGTTCACTTTTATTATGGTTGCCCAATGTATACAATAACCTTCAAATCTCTTAATTTCCATTTTCCTTCAATCAGTTATAAACATTGAAGAGAGTCTGCATCTCCTGATGGAAATTATAAAGTTGTATAGTCCACCTTCTAGTGTTTTAAAAGCTAATAAGAATACAGACACAGTTGTGATTTCATCGGTAGATACAAAGTTATTTTTCCAGATCCACAGAATTAGTCTTTTGTGCCTTGTTTTTTGACAAGCCCTTCCTAAGTCAAGAAAACTATCCAAAATGGTGCAAAAAGATGTCAGAAGAAAACGAGTCCTGGGATTAGAACAGTAACAACTAGTCTCCATAGAATCAAAAGACTGGGTAGGTTTGCTTTCTTCATCACCACCTGTCAGAGAGACTGTTCATCAGACCATGAATCATCCTACCAAGCAAACCCTAGAGAAAGGTCATGACACCAGGTCACAGCCATCAGTTCTGCAGCCATTCCCTAGTGCAAAGCCAACTGTGAGGCCTGAGCCTCACCTGTCACGAAAGATGAGGCACCTATCCATGCATAGGCAGTGAGCACAGAATCCACTGGTGGCCATCTGGATCTCCGGGTTGCTGGTGGGTTTCCAGGAGCCAGGGATGCACTGACAGGTGTACAATCTGCAGTCCGTGGCTGCAGCCTCATGCTGTCCCTGGTCAGAGACACTCACTCTCCTCACTGCTCTATATTGGCGCCAAGTGGCTAAGGCAGCTGGTCCTTGCCCCTACAGCTCCTGTTTGATGAGATCCTGCTCCTTCTCTCACCTACCTTGTCGCGAAGTTTGAGGAATGCCATGAGTGTCACTGCCATTCGTCCACTGCCTGGGGCTGGCGGGTAGGTGGCCGGCTGGAGGGGGCATGGGCAGGGCCAGCACAGCCTCCCTGATGAGCCATTGGCAGCCAAGGAGCCCCCACACCATGTCCCGATGTCTCCACTGAAGACTCTGGCCTCTTCTTTTCTCTCTTAGCTGCTGCCTTCGACACTACGCCCACGCCCATCCTGAGATAACCTGGCAGTGGCAGTGTTCAAACTCCACTATATTACCAAGCTGCCTGCACAGAGCCCAGAGCCTACTGGTCAAACCACCAACCTCACTCACCATAGGCCCTGCCTCCCACCGGGGGAGGGGCTGGGTACAGCAAATGGGAAGAGGGTGGCTGGCAGGGCAGGTGGTTCCACAGCTACAAACTCTCAGTGCCAAGGTCCATAACATGAAACAGACACATCCCAAAAATATTTTCAGTATCTATTCTTGCTGCCTTTGACAAACATCCCATTATTTTTTATGATATAAGAAATCAAGCAAAATAGTCTACACCTCAGAAGGCAGAGGCAGACAGATCTCTTCGTTTTTGAGCCAGCCTGGTCTTTAGAGTAAGATCTAAGAGATTCAAGGCTGTGTAAGAACACTCCCTTTCCAAAATAGAAAGACAGAGACCCAAATCAGGAAGAAAGTTGCTTTATCTTGTTTGTGCAGGATAACTCAGGCAGTTCCAGATACCTATGTTTGGCACAGGAGAATTGCTTACACAGGAGGTTCATTGTGAGCAATAATTCAATATCCTGTCTGGAATGGGTCGAAAACTGTATTTGCCCTATATACAATAAATGTCATATTCTTAGGTACTCTCTTTGCTTTAGGCCTGCAATGGGAAACAGAGGCATAAGAAATACTGACATTTTGGTAGGTGATATATGAGCATATCAAATAACATCTTGTCTCCAAACCAAAACAAACTGAGTAAGTCCCACCCCATATTCCATTCCCTCAAATATGAGTCACTGCCCAACATCTACTCCCTCAATGAAATGGGAACCAACAGGCTGTGGCTCAAGCATGTAGACATCACTCTGCAGATAGACTGGAAAAACAAGAAACCAAGAGGACAAGGGGGTAGAGATAAGGCTGGTAGCCATGAGGCAGGGGGGCATAATGATCCTCCCATAATTCAACCATTCTAGCTGTAACACTGAAAACAGCATTCCCTGCTGAAGTAAGGGCTGTCTGCAAACTTCATTGCCTTAGCCTACACAATTGAGGCCTGTGCCTAAGGCCTTCTGATTAACTGCTCAGCCTTCTGGCTGAAGACTAAGGCTGGTGATGTAAAGCATCAGATTCAAGAGGGGTCAGGTCACAAAACCTGATGAAGGAAACAACACTAAAAACTCCTTTATGAAGATTATTGAAGCCTTTACAATGGATATAAAATATTCTCTTAAAGAAATAGAAGAAAATGCAAACAAAAAATTGGAAGAGATGAACAAATCCTTGAAGAAAATGTAAACCAAAAAATGAAAGAAACAATCCAGGAACTAAAAAGTGAAATCAAAGCAACAAAAAAGGCACAATATGAGGCAAAGATGGAAATAGAAGATGTGAAGAAAAGAGCTGGAACTACAGATGCAAGCATAATCAACAGAATCCAAAAGATGGAAGAGAAAATCTTTGAAGTGGAAGACTCAGTAGTGGAAATAGGAACATCAGTCAAAGAAAATTCTAAAACCAAAAAAGCCATAACACAAAATATTAAGGAAATCTGAGACACCATGAAAAGATCTAACCTGAGAATGTTAGGAATAGAAGAAGGAGAAGAATACCAGCTCAAAGGCACAGATAATGTATTCAATAAAATCAAAGAAGAAAACTTTCCTAACTTAAAGAAGGAAATGCCTACAAAGATACAAGAAGCTTACAGAACACCAAATAGATATGACACCCAAAAATGTCAGCGTGCCATACAATAATCAAGCCACAAAACATACAGAACAAAGAAAAAATTTTAAGAGCTGCAAAAAAGGTCCAACTTACTTAAAGGCAGGCCCATCATAAAAACACCTGACTATTCAATGAAAACAATGAAAGCAAGAAGTGCTTAGTCAGAAGTTATACAGTCACTAAAAGAGCATGGCTGCCATCCTAGACTACTATACTTAGCAAAATTTGAATCACCACAGATGGAGTAAACAAGATATTTCATGACAATGTCAGACATAAAAAAAGGAAACAGATTTAATAAATATTTAGAAAAGCTTCCAACCAAATGCAAAGGAATATACATATTTCTCAGCACCATATAGAAATTTCTCTGGTGAAACTGCCAGCAGCTCCTCAATCACACCAAGATTCACAACTCACTCACAAAACCACTCTAAAGCTCACCAGTATAAAATACTCCATAATATTCAGAGTCCATTTATTTACTTTATTTATTTGCCTTCGTGTTGCCTGGAACTGTGATCTGGAACTATAGACAACTGTGACCTGCCATGTGGGTGCTGAGAAATGAACCCTGATCTTATGGAAGAACAGTCCATGATCTTACCTGATGAGCCATTTCTCTAGGCAAAAGACAGCATAATGAATGGGAATAAGAACAAGAAGGATCTCCTTTGTTCATGGTAGTGTTTTTAAGAGATGTTCTTGCACATCTGATCAAGTAATTCTTGGCCATTGTCTCAGGTTTAACATTGAGACAACAACCAGCAGTTATACGAATGGAATAGGCAGGCAAGAAGTGGGGCTAATCTCGGAGCACCTTCCAGAAATTCACCTAATAATGAATCATCAGCAACTTGCACTTTTGAATAGAGGGACTGTGGGAAAGACATTAAAAGTCCCCTTTTCTCACCAAGAGTTAATGACAAACAGAAATGGTGTTTGAAATGACATGTGAAAGGTGTCGAAGAAGCCAAGATTACCTGTCAGTTTTCCCAGACTTTCTGAGCTGTGTAAAGATCCCAGTATGACAAAAGTCCCAGTTTTGGATCTTAAATGCTGGTGGAAGGAAAACAAAATCTTGAAGAGCCCAAGAGAATTCTGGTTCCTGCAAAACCAACACAATAGATCACAAAATTTCCTCCTGTTCAATGAAAATATGTCTCTTTCAGATATCTAAATCTCCCTCCTCTACAATGTGAGCATGGTCAAGGCCTCCATCATCTATTACCATGCCATGAACAGAAGTCTGGAAGACTGTTTCCTAGTAGGATTATGTGATTTTGGATGGAATAAAAGGAAGGAAACAGATTGCCACTTTCAGAGGTTCAAGTCTGCCTCTGCTCATGTGCCACCACATATGAATTCCTCCATCCTGACCTCCAGTTGTGAACCCAGAGAGTCCTGACAGGGTAATAAAAACACTACTTTCCTGATCACAGTTATGAGTGGAATTAGTGTAAACCCTGAGAAAGATAAACAACAGCTGGGTAGGAATGAACACTGTCCCTTAATATATAGAAGGTGAAGCACAGTAAGAAAATACACTTGTAATGGTTAGACTTGTTTCCAATTTAACAAGATATAGAAATAAATAACCTCTAAAATGGAGGGCACAATTTTGAGAAAAGTTTTGCTTAAGTTAAGGAGGTAGATCCACTTCAAGTACAGACTTTAGAGGTTACAAACCCAAGCATTTATCTTGGAACTCAATTCCTAAAGATACACACCTTTAATCCAATCTTTAAGGAAAGAAGACACACCTTAAATTGGGCCACACCCTGTGCTGGAAGCATATAAAAAGACATAGAAGAGGCAAGACATTGTGTGCTTGTCCTCACCTTGCAGCAAGTTCGTTCCTTCCCTGGCATTAGAGAATACTTCTTCTGAATTCCTAGATAGACTGAAGACCAGCAGACACCTACAACCTCCTGGACTGAGTAAGTACTGGATTCTTGGCCTTCCTGGCACAGCTGGTCATTGTGTGGTCTGTAGCCCTGAGACATCCTAGTACTTCCTCTGTGTTTCTACAGAGAGTTGTTGTGTGTATTGTGTTACTCTGCAGAACAGTAGATATTTTTGATGTGAGTGAACAAAATGTTCCATATTTTCAAAAATTGTTTATATGTCTAAAAACTAGATATCTGTTGACCTAAGATACAATCTAGGGAAAAAGTAGTATTGATATATGTGTACATGAATAGAGTTAATTTCAGACACCCAAGTTTCTAGACTCCTAGGAGATAATAGAGAAGAGAAACAGAAAGTAAATCTACATTGTGTTTATTTTGTGTCTCACAGGTGAAGAGAAGACAACTCCTAGTTCT
>PVIH01020383.1:0-32566 GCA_004025045.1 Sigmodon hispidus | reverse complement strand
GCTAGAAGGGCTTGGTCAGAAGTTATACAGATGCTAAAACAGCATGGCTGCCAAACTAGAATACTATACCCTGCAAAATTATCAATCACCATAGATGGAGTAAACAAGGTATTTCAGGACAAAGTCAGACTGAAAGAATATCTATCTACCAATCCAGCACTACAGAGAGTATTAGAGGGAAAACTCCAACATAAGGACCCCCAGATACACCTACAAAATCACAAACAATAAATAATTCCACAGAAGAATACCCTAGAGAAAGGAAATACAAACAACTTACCACCAAAAATGGCAGGAAATATGAATCAATGGTCACTATTTTCCCTTAATATCAATGGTCTCAACTCTCTTATAAAATGTCACACTCTAACAAGATGGATACAACAACAGAAGCCATCCTTCTGTTGCCTACAAGAAACACACCTCAACTGCAAAGACAGACACAGGCTTAGAATAAAGGGTTGGGAAAAGATTTTCCAGTCAAATGGTCCTAAGAAACAAGCAGGGGTTACAATCCTAATATCTAACAAAGTAGACTTTAAGCTAAAAGCAATTAAAAGGGACCAAGATGGTCACTACTAATTCATCACAGGAAAAATTGGTCAAGAGGAGATTTCAATCTTAAATATTTATGCCCCTAATATAAGGGCACCTACTTATGTAAAAGAAACACTGCTAAAGCTCGAATCCCACATCAATTCTTACACCCTAATAGTGGGAGATTTCAATACCCCACTTTCAACCCTGGATAGATGAACCAGACAGATTCTCAACAGAGAAAAAAGGAGTCTAAAAGAGGTTATGATGCAAATGGATTTAATAGATATCTACAGAAGCTTCCACCCAAAAGCAAAGGAGTATACATATTTCTCAGCTCCTCATGGAACTTTCTCCAAAATTGACCACATAATTGGTCATAAAGCAAATATCAGCAGATACAAAAAAATGGAAATAATCCCTTGTAACATATCAGACCACCAGGGCCTAAAGTTAGAGTTTAACAACATTAAAACCCAAAGAAAGCCTACCAACTCATGGAAACTAAACATCACTCAATTGAACCATCTCTGGAGGAAATTAAGAAAGAAATCAAAGTCTTCCTAGAATTCAATGAAAATGAATCTACAACATATCCAAACTTGTGGGACACAATGAAAGTAGTCTTAAGAGGAAAATTCATAGTGCTAGATGCCTATATGAAAAACCTAGAGAAATTCCACACTAGAGACCTAACAGCTCAGCTGAAAGCCTTAGAACAATTAGAAGCGAACTCACCTAGAAGGAGTAGACAGCAGGAAATAATCAAACTTAGAGCTGAAATCAATACAATTGAAACAAAAAGAACAATACAAAGAATCAACGAATCTAAGAGTTGGTTCTTTGGGAAAGCTGACAAGATAGATAAGCCCTTAGCCAAACTAATCAAAACACAGAGAGAGAGCGTTCAAATCAACAAAATCAGAAATGAAAAGGGGGACATAACAACAGACCCCCAGGAAATACAGAGATTATCAGATCATATTTTGAAAATCTGTATTCCACAAAAATGGAAAACCTAGAAGAAATGGACAGCTTTCTGGAGAGATACCATCTACCAAAATTAAATGAAGATCAGATTAATTACCTAAACAGGTCTATAACCCTTAAGGAAATTGAAGCTGTCATTAAAAACCTCCCCAAAAATAAAAGCCCTGGCCCAGATGGTTTTAGTGCCGAATTCTACCAGACATTCAAAAAAGAATTACTACTGTTACTCCTCAAACTATTTCACACTGTAGAAACTGAAGGAATATTGCCGAATTCCTTTTATGAGGCCACAATCACCCTAATACCCACACCACTAAAAGACACAAGAAAGAAGGAGAATTACAGACCAATTTCCCTCATGAATATTGATGTGAAAATTCTCAACAAAATTTTGGCAAACCTTATACAACAATGTATAAAAGATATCATCCACCACGACCAAGTAGGCTTAATCCCAGAAATGAAGGGCTGGTTTAACATACGAAAAACTGTAAATGTTATCCATCATATAAACAAACTAAAGGAACAAAACCACATGATCATATCCTTAGATGCAGAAAAAGCCTTTGACAAAATCCAACACTCCTTTATGATTAAAGCCCTGGAGAGATCAGGAATACAGGCAGAATACCGAAATATAATAAAGGTGATTTACAAGAAGATGACAGCCAGTATCAAACTTAATGGAGAAAAACTCAAAGCAATCCCACTAAAGTCAGGAACTAGACAATGATGTCCTCTCTCCCCTTATCTATTCAATATAGTTCTCTAAGTTTTAGCTAAAGCAATAAGGGAACGAAAAGAGATTAAGGGGATACAAGTTGGAAAAAAAGAAGTGAAGGTATCTTTATTTGCAGATGATATGATTGTATACATAAGTGACCCACAAAATTCTTTCAAGGAACTGCTACAGATGATAAACACTTTCAGCAATGTAGCAAGATACAAGAGTAACTCAAAGAAATCAGTAGCCCTTCTATACACTAAAGATAGAAAAGAAATAAGGTGAAAAAGCTGAAAAAGAAATAAGGGAAACATTACCCTTCATAATATCTGCAAATAGTATTAAATACCTTGGAGTAACTATAACCAAAGAAGTAACAGACCTATTTGACAAAAATTTTAAATCACTGAAGAAAGAAATTGAAGAAGATATCAGAAAATGGAAAGCTTTCCCATGTTCCTGGATTGGTAGGATCAACATAGTAAAAATGGCAATTCTACCAAAGGCAATCTACAGATTCAATGCACTGCCCATCAAAATCCCAACACAATATTTTTTGGACCTTGAAAGAACAGTATTCAATTTCATTTGGAAAAACAGGAAAGCCAGGATTGCCAAAACAATTTTACTCAACAAAAGAACCTCAGGAGGTATCACCATCCCTGACTTCAAGCTATACTATAGAGCTACAGTAATAAAAACAGCCTGATACTGGCATAAAAACAGACTTGTGGACCAATGGAATAGAATTGAGGATCCAGACATTAACCCAAAAACCTATGAACATCTGATCTTTGACAAAGAGCCCCAAAACATGCAATGGAAAAAAGATAGTATATTTAACAAATGGTGTTGGCATAGCTGGATGGAAGTGTGTAGAAAAATGCAAATAGATCCGAGGCTGTCATCCTGCACAAAACTCAAATCTAAGTGGATCAAAGACCTCAACATAAACCCAGCCACTTTGAACTTGATAGAAAAGAAAGTGGGAAATACACTTCTATGAGTTGGCACAGGCGACCACTTCCTAAATTTAACACCAGTGGCACAGACACTAAGACCAACAATCAATAAGTGGGATCTCCTGAAGCTAGGAAGCTTCTGTAAAGCCAAGAGCACTGTCAATAGGACAAAACGACAGCCTACAGAATGGGAAAAGATTTTCACCAACCCTACAAGTGATAGAAGACTGATTTCTAAGATATATAAAGAGCTCAAGAATCTAGAGCCCAAAACCTTGAATAACCCAATCAAAAAATGGGGTACAGATCTAAAAAGGGAATTCTCAGCAGAGGAATTATGAATGGCTGAAAGGCACCTGAAAAAGTGCTCTTCATCTTTAGCCATCAGAGAAATGCAAATCAAAACAACTTTGAGATACCACCTAAAACCTGTTAGACTGGCTAAGATAAAAGGCACAGATGACAGCCTATGTTGGAGAGGATTCGGATCAAGGGGAACACTACTCCATTGTTGTTGGGAGTGTAAGCTTGTTCAGCCCTAACCCTAACCCTAACCCTAACCCTAACCCTAACCCTAACCCTAACCCTAACCCTTGAATAAGGATATACAAGGAATGAAAAAAAAAAAAAAAATTCAGAGGGAAAGCTGAACACAAAGTAAATATATGTGTAGCAATCTTATTTGCATATCACCCTTGATAAGTCATGCTTATGATTTTTATCTTCTTTATAGTTATTGTTAACTTATCAGCATTTTAAATTCAATTTACTGTTTTTCTTGATAAATACAAAATAAATAAAGAAGAAAAAAAAAAAGAAAAAAGAAAAAAGCCAAGCATGCCCAAGCTGCAAACCACAACCACCGAATATCTTGGGATCTTAAAAAAAAAAAAATGCAAAATAGCTCATATTGGTTATATGTTAAAATAATATTTTGCATACATTGAGTTCTGAGAGACATAATATTAAAATTAATACCACCAACTTTATTTTCTAAAGAACTTGGCATTCAAGGTTTAACAGTTGGATCAAATTTCAGTATTTTCTAGGTCTTGGCATAGGAAATTGTCAATGTGCATCACCTCTAATTGAATGACTGCTCAATAAGGGCCCTTTGATGATGTCAAGTACTGCCTTGGCTGGGAGTACAGGCACATACTGCATTAGGAGATGGTGTTGCTGAGCAGTTCCTCTTCCCTGCAGTGAAGATCTTTGCACATAATGTTACCAGATGGAAGGAAGTGTACAGTATGCATAAACATCATCAGTGGTCACACAGGACAGAACATCTGGAGGAGCCTTGTCTGGGCAAATGTGTGGCCTATGCTCTCAGCAAAGCCCCATCTCACTTGGTTTGTTCTTGTTCTTTGAACTATATGGTGCCCTCCACCCATCTCTCTCTCTCTCTCTCTCTCTCTCTCTCTCTCTCTCTCTCTCTCTCTGCCTTGCAAGGCCTCACCTGACTCTTCTTCTTCATCCCATTCCCTTTCTCCTCTTGCAGCCCCTTCCCCACTTGGCCCTTGAACAGTGTGAACTGGGAGATTTGTATGGAGAGGTGCTTTATGGGTTCAGACTCATCTGTTGATTTAAAACAGAACAAGAAAATTCAATGTAGCTCTCACAATTTTCCTTAAAGTGGTCAAAGCAGCTCAAAGTGAGAAAATGTCAAAACATGGCTTCCAGAAGAGCCTTCCTGTGAGGCCATGTAATGATTTGAAGATGGGCCGCATGCTAAAGGCTCAGCACCTAGTGTGTTCCTGGCACCTTTGGAAGGTGATAGAAGCTTCTCTAGCTGGATTTTGTGGGAGGCTCTTGGGGTCAAGCCTTTATGGTTGATAGGGTCCTGGTTTCTTTGTCCTCTTGGTTTCTGACTGGTGATAGCTCAGCTTTGCCTCAAATGCTACCCCCACAAAGAATCCCCCCCCCAATAATGGAGCCCTTTGATCCTACATCAGGGTGTCCAAAACTGTGAGTCAAAATAATCTTTGCTCATTACAGGTTAATTGCCTCAGACACCCTGTTGCATTAATGGAAAACTAATAGGAAGTGGAATAGACTGGGAAGTTGGAGGGCTGAAATGTGAAGAACTGATTCAAAGAGCAAGCAGACTCTTGTGAGTCCTTTGGCTGTGCCAGAGCTCTGCTCTGTGCTGAGGGAAGGAGGAAAAGGCAGCGTTCATTAACCGGAGCTCAGATGGGTGAGCCTGAAGAATCTGGAGAGATGATGAGTTACAGGACTAGCAGAACATGTGACCCTCACCTGCCCTTGGAGGGAAAGTTGAACAAATCACATTCATTTCATTATAAACTTAAAATTTGTATTCCAGTCTTTAAAAGAAAGTTTGCTGTGTTTACAAATGCGGGAGGTATTCTTGCTAGAGACTCCCGAGTCTACAATTAATAAGACAAATTGCCAGCCTGCAAATCGAGCTGATCGGCCAACTGAAGGGGATGCAGTCCTGAATAATGCAGGACACAAGCTTGCAGGCTTAGGGTTTTGTTAGTCAGACTTTTTTTCCTCTCAAGATTTAAGAGCTGTTTATTCCTTGGGGAAGCCTTTATTTTGTGATCCTAAAATACCTTCAACATGGCCTTTCCTTGGATTCCCATTATAAGTTAGGATATGCCTCTCCAGAACCTCCACCAGTAGAGACTAGAAGGCTAGCTGGCCCTGGACCTGCCCCAGACCTGTGCTATGGCTGAAAACCACTCTCTCTCAATTTGCTCTCTCTTCACATGTGGCTCTGATAGCATTTTCTCTGCCCTCCTGGAGAGCTGTTGGAGGAAGAAAGGCTTCATGCACCTGCCTAGCTGTGTAGGCACCACTGTCCATGTTCTGCTATCACACCAGCACACTGCCAAGGAGGGGTCTGCACAACCAGGCACTGCCCTGTGCACAGCAGGGGCTGAGATGTCAGTTCTGCTTCTGCTTTATGTGAAAAAGCCTCAACTTTCTTCTGCAATAAAAATCTGCTATGGTAAGCCATTACTGTGTGTCCTGTGAGGCTTCCGTCTTGAAGGTTATTGCTTGACTGGGAAAAGACAGCACAGGAAAATGTCATGTAGTGTAGAATATTCTAATAGTCTTCACCTTCTTTTTAAATTGTGTATCTCATGGCTCTTGCCTCTTTTTAAACACAGGGTCCAATGTGACTGAAGCTGGTCTTGAACTCACTGGTAGTCAAGGTTGGCCTTGAGTGTCCAGCTTTCCTATCTCTACCTTGAAGTGTTGGGTTGCAGGTGTTGTGTCCCTTTGCCTGAGTCCCTCCTTATTATGTCTGTATAATTTTTCATCCACTCCTATGGCTTTAACTACATGTGTAGAGCTATCCTTGGCTATATTCTCAATCCTGATTCTCTCCCTGCTTCCAGAGTTTATGCAGAAGCTTAAAATTACCTCCTTCTTACACTAACAGATATCTGAAAACTGATGTGTCAAAGAACCAAGGACCCCTTCCTCAGCTCCCCATGAGGGCTCTATCGTCAGTCTCTGTACAAACATCCCACTGTCCACCCAGTCATGACTGTCTTGCTTTTTCTACTTATTCACAGAACCAATTCTATCTGAAAGTGTGTTTTGTTTCTTTTAGAGGATTTTTGACTGAAACTCTAACAAGAATACTTATATTCAAAAGATACTGTCAGGGTAGACAATAAATGCTGTCAGAATATAATTAGGGCTAAGAATATAGCTGTGGTTATCTCTACATACACCTGGCTAGAGAGGGTGGAATATCATACAGTCAGAATAAAGGTAGATTCAGGCATGGAGGTATGACACCTATAATCCCAACACTTCAAGATAGAGATGGATAGGAAGGACAGGCATTTGAGGCAAGAATTGGCTACAAAGTTCAAGATGTTTGAAAAATGTAAAACAAAAAGCCAAAGTTATATAGATGCTTCGTACATACAGAGGGAGATGTTAAGCTCCATGCTGTGGCTCTGGGAGGTGGCTTTCAAAGGTGCACAAGACCCAATTGTTCACATTCAGCCAGCTATCAAATATAGCCTTTGTTAAAGCCAAATTAAATTATTTTACAATTAAATAAACTCTATTAAAATAAAAAGTAACAAATGCTTATCACTCATCTCTAAACTAGTTCATTACATCATTATCTATGCTAAGGCTCTATATGGTGTGTGATGATGGAAATAACTTCATATTTTATTCCACCATTATCGGAATTATTGTACCTGATGATGGAGACACCTTTGAATGATGACTTATTTCTATGTTCTGCATCCTCTCCATAAACAGAGCCACAGAATATGTTTACATGTTATAAATCAGTTTGCCGTTTTGGTGTAGATCCAGTTGTGATCCCAGGATACTATAGAGTTCACACAAAGGATGTCTTCCAGGGATGATATAGACCTATATATTTGGAGTCAGGAGGCTGATCATCAGCCATGATTGCTGGCCTCATATACGTAGAGGAGCAGAAGGAAGACTCTAAGTAGTTGTTATGAAAAGATTAAAAACCCAAAGGAAGAAATAGAGCCCTTACCTCGATGGTGCTTGTGTGTGTCGGGGAGCACCAGGGAGGAGGAATGGGCTCTGCTGCAGGACCCACAGACCTGCTCTGTGATATGGTAAGCTGAACTCATAGAGTACAGACTTTCATCAAGAATCAGATCAAGGAGAATGAGAGTAAGGAAAGCTTCTCTCTCTCTCTCTCTCTCTCTCTCTCTCTCTCTCTCTCTCTCTCTCACACACACACACACACACACACACACACACACACGCATACACGATGTGCTTCCAGGGCCCAAGATGCTTGCTGCCAAGTATGGAAACCTCACTTCCATCCTGGGACCAGTGTGGAAAGAAAGAACGGGCTTCACCAAGCTGTGCTCTGACCTCTTCATGACACCATACCCGACACCCACATGCTATGGAGAATAACAGAAATATCTTCAACTATGGGCTGAAGAGATGACTGAGCCATCAGAAGCACTTGGCTTCTTGCAGAAGACCTATGTTTGATACCCAGCAGCCACAGGGTAGCTCACAAACATCTAATTCCAGTCCCGAGGGATTGGAGGCCTACTTCTGACTTCCTCGGGCACTGCAAATGTGTAGTAGACAGGATATACATGCAAACAAAATACTAGTGCACATAAAATAATAAAATAAAAATAATTTTAATGTGATATCAAGTAAAACTTATTTTCCTGGACTGTGTGAGCTACATGAAATTAAACTGAGCTACAATCTGAGGACCTCTCAGCTCTGAAAAGTGAAAACTCATAAAAAAGTTGAGTCAAAATGTAGAATAAGAGTGAGTATTTGATGAAGTTCAGTATAATTAATTCTCTACAGGAAAAGTTCCCACGAACCTCCTAGCATACCCTCTCCACTGATCTAAAGTCCTCATGAACCTGCGATCATATCTCCTCCACTGACCAAAAGCTCCTATGAACCTGCTAGCACACTCCCTCCACTGACCAAAAACTCCCATGAACCCACTATAATACCCTCTCCACTGAGCTGAACAGTAGTTTTCAACACATTTACTTAAGGATGTGTCTCTTACAAAAGTTGAAGCTCATTAGCAGCAGCTGAAAATAATTAGAGGGCTAACTAAAACTGAGTAATAAGGTGGTTCAGTGCTAATGATAGGAGTCTCTTTGTTATTCACTCAATGGGGCTCTTTGTGTCTCATCCGTGACTGGGAGGAAGCGTGTGTTCTGCCACATACAAAGGGGTCTTGCCACTTTCATTTCAACCTCACAATTATGAATGCAGGAGTTAAGTCACAGAAGAAGAAAATCTTGCTATCTGTCCTCTTGTAAAAAGTGAACAATGCCCAACAACATGAGTGGTACCTGGGCTGGAATGGCTAGTCTTTCAGGTTGATGTTAGGGCCATTGTCTATGGAAACAGCAGCTTGCATGTAAAGGGAGAAAACAGAGAGACCTTAGGACTGAATGTAGAGCTGCTGAAGGAGAATGGCAGACCCTTGTCCAAAAAGATAACTATAAACTACAAAGCTCTGAGAAACTGTTTTTTTGTTTACCTTGACCCATTTGGGAACATTAACATGACTTGGAAGAAAATGACTACATTTCTAGGGAAAATAGCTCAGGAGCAAAACATTTTGACTACAGAAAAAGACTATTTTTCCTCAAGTGAGAAATCTAATAGAGAAAATGATACCATTTTAGTGGCTCAAAACAAATGTTTGCATGTAGAGTTTCATAAAGCCCACAGGACAATTTTAATATATTAATACAGATGTCTTGTTATAATTTCTAAGAAAATGTAAAAATGTGATCTAAGTAGAGACTCCTGACTGTTTTAAGACTGATTCAGAACCAGTTGACATGGTACAAATAGGAAACTCTTGCAGATAGAAACGCCAAGGCTCCCCTCAGCTTGCTGGGGTTTTGGTCTCTAGCAGAACTGACTTATATGGATTTTGAGCTCTAGCTATATCTGTCTTTAGTGCTGACTTGAGCTCTTGGTTTTCTGGTGTAAGAACCAATAAGCCATGTGTTCCCATTGCCTAGTCTACCTCAGGATAACTGACTGGAACCATGAGCAAAAATAAATCCTCATGAGTTACATTTTCCTGTTGAGCAGTTTGTCACAGAAATGAGAAAATAATTAAGATATCCCTAGTGGTTAGTGCCCTAATGAGAGCCAATGAGATAGAGGTTAGTCTGCTCGCTCAACCATATTCCTGGTCATACCTTGGCCTCTGAGTTCTTGAATTATAGAAATGGTCATCTGGCCTGCTCAAACCAGAGAGATACAACACAAGCACTGCCAGTACTTGTAGTCACATAACTGCTATTCTGTGCAATGTAGAGTATTCAGTAGCATCCCAGGCCTGGGATTCAGCAACATCTTTGGCAGGAGTATTTAGTATTGCTTCTCTCAAGGCATGGTGATCATCAATATCTCCAGGAAGTGCCAAATGTGCTTTGGAAACAAGATCACTCCAATCTGATAAAAAAAGAAAACAATGATTAAAGTCCCCCTGCATTTATCAGCAACATTTAGCTGGGGCCTGTGTCCTAGGTACTTTGCCAAGAAGCTCACAAGGACTATCTCTCTCCATTCTCACTTAGAAATATCAAATAAGGAACAACAACCTCATGTATGCCTAGGAAACAGATGTCAAGAGTTAGTAACTAGCTCAAGGTCGCAGAGCTGAGTGATAAGAAATCCTTCAGACTCCAGAGATAAAACGGGTAATAGCAACTGTCCAGGCTGACCACCTTTCTCAGATTCCCACCAACATCACTCATATCTTGGCATCTTTTACCTGCCAGGAACAACAGCTGTTCCTGTGTTCACTGGGGCACCCTAGTTGTAACCCCCGAGATTCTAACATTCTTAGTCCAGGTCCTCTCTTCACAGGACTGGGGCACACATCCTGCTGTCTCTTTATGCAAAGATATGCCAGAAGAGTCGAGTTCTACTCTTGGCCATACCTGCCGAGGAGTACTCCCCATCAAGGTGCTCAGTGTTGGGCACTTCACCTTCTTTCTTCAGTCTGCCAGCTCAGCATGGCAGATGACCTTCTAAACTTGCTGTTTCTATGATTCCTTTATTATCACTTTATTGTCATTGTTCTCAGAGACACAAAGTATATTTTAATCACACCCACCCTGAAATTTCCCCTCTGACTCTTTCCAGACCTCTCCAGCCTCTTTTCAATAGTTCACAGAGTACAGAATTTGTGCTTTCCAAATGCATGTGGGTGAGAATCTATTCACTAGAACATAACCAACCTGTCCAGAGCCTACCCCAGAGAAAACTGACCTTCCCTCAGCAGCAATGGCCAGTAGCCCCTCAGCTGGGGAGTAGGGCAGCTACAATGCTTACTGCCTTTACCTTGTCTTGGGCTTACAAGTTGCTGGGAGTTCATGAGTGCAAAGGCCTGTGGTGTCCAGCAGATACTGCACACAAGAGTCCACTCCAACTCTGTCTTCTAAATCTCACCACCTCTTCTGCGGGGCTCACTGAGCTAGGGACCGCAGCTAAGATTTCTATGATTCATAATTGGTTTATCCTGACTGTTTAATTGATCAGCCAAGATGTCTTTATATCTAATTAGGGGTATCTTGTATTGTTAGCTTTCTTAACAACTGACTTGGTTCTCATCTCTTAGTTGAGCTCTAACAGCAACAAATGCTGGCTAACATTCATGAAGACCTATCACTGAGCATCTCTAGGGGAGAAAGACAGAACTGGTAACATTTATGATTTATAACTTAAACAATATACATTCAGAGCTTTGTATAAGCTCTTAGGATTGTGATGCTCATCAAAAATGTTAACATACCTGCTCTTAAGTCTATGATATAGTCAAGGAAGAAGATAAATAGAGGGGCTGGACAGATGGCTCAGTGGTTAAGAGCACTGACGGCTCTTCCAGAGAATCTGGGTTCAGTTCCCAGCACCCACATGGCAGTTAACAACTAACTGTCTGTAACTCCTGTTCCAGGAAATCCAACACCATCACATAGACATGTATGCAGGCAAAACACCAATGTATATAAAATACAAATAAATAATTTTTAAAAAGGAAGAAGATAGAGATTGATGAAATGATGGAGATGACTCACCTTCAACTTTGATTCTACTTTTCCTTTTCTAAATTTCTTTATAAAGTCTTTTTTTCCATGTATTCCCTTGCTCCCCTTCCCTTCCCTCCTCACAATCCCTCCCAGTCAGCCTTCAGCCTTCCCCCTCCCCACACCCTATTCCCTTCCTAAAAAAGGCAAGAAGTCCCAAGGTGGCTCAGCTCAGCGTGGTGCATCCACTCCAGGCAAGTCTGATTTCCTCATCCTAATGTCAAGATTGGGTTAGTTGCTCCTCTGAAGAGAATGGGCTCTGAGGTGCCAGCCCACACACAGAAACATAGTCTGATACCTCCCCTTGAGGCTCCACACTGCCCATGCCAATCAACAGTTGCCTACCCTTGGAGGGCCTAGCTCCTTTTCCCAATGGTTCTCCAGTGACTGTTCTTGATTTAGTGAGCTCCCCAGAGCTCCAGCCAGTCATCACTGAGAAATTTTCCTCATAATCCACATCCCCCTGGTCATACAGACTCTTCTCTCTGACTCTCAGCTGGATCAGGAGCTCAGCCCAGTGCTCAGCCATGGATCTCTGCCTCTACCTCTATTCATTGATGGATGTAGGTTCTGTGATGGCACTTGGGGTGGGCTATTCCTTCAATTATAGGGAAAGTCCTGTTTAGGCACCTGCTCCACTGTTAGTTGGAGACGGAGCCAGGGACATCCTGCAAAATCTTGGTGGTTTCCCTAGCACCTGGTCTCTTTCTAACCTCACATTGGCTTCCTCTATTAAGATCTCCATCTCATTAGTGGATGTTAAAAAAAAAATGTCATTGTAAACAAAAGCTCAAGGCTAGAACATAGCTAAATGATGCAGTACCTGACTTTCTGCAATGATAGCCTCTGGCAGGAGTGTGAGTGAGGAAGGACTTGTTTTCTTTAAGAGTCTGGCCACAGGGAGTTTAATTATGCTCCAATAAGTAAATGAGCAGCATGAATGGGCATTTTTGTAAATGGGGAGATCATAAGAGCAGGTATGAATCTGAGAGGACTGATAACTGAGTTTGATGCATGCTGTAAAATCACCAAATAATAAATATATAAATAAATAAATAAAAACTTGAAAGACACTTAAATAAAAAAAATGTCTATCTCTTTTTTCTTTTTTCTCCCTCTTTGTTGCTCTTCTCACTCAACCATCTCCTTCTCTCATGATTTGTTCCCACCTCTCCTTGGTTGCTACCTGTTATGGTCCCAATTTTCTAATGAGATCTTCTCTATTTTCTCTTCCTAGGGGAATCCATAGATGTCTCTCTTAAGTTCCTTCTGATCCCAAACTGTTCGGGGGTTGTGGTTTGCAGCTTGGGTATTCTTTACTTTTTGTGTTAAGTCACTTATGAGTGAGTACACCCTGTGTCTATCTTTCTGGGTTTGTGATACCTCACTCAGGAGGACATTCTCCAAATCCATCCATTTGCCTGCAAATTTTAGGATGTCTTTTTTTTTCTACTGAGTAGTACTCCATTGTGTAGATGAACCACAGTTTATTAATCCATACTTCAGTTGAGGGTCATCTAGGTTGTTTCCATGTTCTTGCTATTATGAATAATGCTGATAATATATATGAGCATAGATGATTTAATGCTTTTGGGGTGCAAATGTACATCTTTAGGGTATGCCTGAAATGCCTAAAAGTGCTATTGCTGGATCCTTGGGGAGATTGATTTCCAGTTTCCTGAGAAACCTCCATACTGCATTCCAGAGTGGCTGAACAAGTTTACACTCCCACCAACAATGGAGGAGTGTTACCCTCACTCGGCAACCTCTCTAGCATAGGCTGTCATCTGTGTTTTTTATCTTAGCCATTCTGACAGGTATAACATGGTATCTCAAAGTTGTTTTTATTTGCATTTCTCTAGCAAAAAATGTTGAGCAATTTGAAATTCTGATGAGAATTTTTTTTTTAGCTCTAAACCCCATTTTTTGATTGGGTTATTTGAGGGCTCTAGTTTCTTGAGTTCTCTATATATTTTAGAGACCAGTCCTCTGTCATTTGTAGGGTTGGTGGAAATCTTTTCCCATTCTGTAACGTGTTGTATTGTCTTATTGACTGTGTCCTTGGCCTTACAGAAGTTTCAGATAGTCCTTGTCAATTGTTGTTCTTAGTGTCCATGTTACTGGTGTTATATTTTGAAAGTGGTCACCTGTGCCAATGTGTTGGGGGGTGTGTCCCACTTTTTTTTCTATCTAGTTTAGTGTAGCTGGGTGTAGAGAGCTGCCTGATGCTGCACCCTAAGGATGGTGCTGATTTCCGGCTTCCACCCCCCGTGGGTGAGTGCTCTCTTTTGATAAACAACTCCTTATTTGGCTTGAGCCTGGGGCGTGGTTTGCTGCTGCATATGTGGACCTATGAGCTGTGCCCATGTGGCTTATTGGGATTGGATGCCCTGAGAGTATTTAGTCAGTGGGCAGGGTTTCTCAGGGGAGAAGAAGGAGGACAAGAACAAAGATAGAACAATTGTAAAGGTCCCGAATAAACTGCTGAAAGAAGATCCTGGGTGTTGTGCTTTCTTTGCTGGCAAGGTTGCGCATGACAAGTGGTGGCCTGTACAGGGACCAACTCCTGCAAGTTTCAGGCATCAGAACTTTCTGCAGTTGGGGGGGGGGGTCAACCAGTAAGTCCCAGGTAAATTGGGATCCGCAATCAAAGTGGGTAGCTACTACCTGTAGATAAGGTGGAGAAGAGGGAGCTCACTGACGAGTGGGTGTAACTTCTTATAGCCAGCGGTTAGCTCTGACCTGTAGATAAAGGCGGAGAAGGGGGAGCTCACTGACAAGTGGGTGTAACCTCTTATAGCCGTGGACACACAGCAACCTTGAGCTGAAAGTGAAAGTAACAGCAGTTGCAAACTTGAGCTCAAAAGTGAAAGTAAAAGCATTAGCAAAGCTGGGGCTGTTTGGTAAAGGCTCCGAGAAGATTTTTAAGATAAGAAAGAAAGGTTATAAAAGAATGGGCGCTTCATCTTCTCACCCAATTTTTTTGCCTCTTAAGGAGCTCCTTCACTCAAAAGACCTGAAGTTAAGGAAAGACACCTTGGAGAGATTTTTGGAGGAGTGCGATGTTATCGCACCATGGTTTGCAGTTTCTGGTAGTCTCACAGTACCCTCCTGGGGGAAGTTAGGAAGGGACTTAGACTTTGCCCATGAACAAGGGACCCTTAAAGCGGGAGTTAGGCCAGGTTGGAAGTTGATCCGCAGATGCCTTGAGGATGAACGATGCAGTAAGGCAGTGGAAAGCGGGCAGGCAGCCTTAGAACAGCTACAGGAAGAAAGGTCAGAGAACACTGCCAGTGAGCGAGAATCTAGGAAGGGAGGTACTTTATATCCAGACCTTGCAGAACTAGAGTCTTTGGAATCCACTGATTCCAATGAAGCTGAAGGAGAGATGCAGGCCCTCCTAAAAGCTGTAAGGAAAGTAAAAATAAAAAATACAGGGGGGAAGGAAAAGACAGCTGCCCTGGATGATGAATCTTCAAGCTTCGTCTTAGCGCACCAACTGGAGCCCTCTGTGCCCCCTCCATATAGTGGAGGGGAGGGCGGCTCAGGCCGCTCCTTTGCCCCACGTATATGGGGGACAGTTAGGTCAGCACTCAATCTTGCATATCCAATTTTTCAAGACCCTCAAGATAACCGCTATGAGGAGCCTTTGGACTTTAAGGTGATAAAGTCCCTGGCAGAGTCGGTTAGGACATATGGCATTTCTGCCTCATTTACCATAGCTCAAGTAGAAGCCTTGAACAGGCACTTCATGACACCCAATGACTGGAAAGGTCTTGCTCGCGCCTGCTTAAGTCCTGGACAATATTTAGACTGGAGAGCCTTCTTGATTGAATTTGCGAATGAGGAGGCTGCGGCTAACCAGGCAGCAGGCAATCCTGCCTGGGATCGGGACATGCTGCTTGGTCTAGGTCATTTTGCCAATCAGCAAACTGGATATCCTATTCAAGTCTATGAACAGGTTAATAAAACTGGCATCAAATCATGGAGGGCCCTGCCCAATAAAGGGGAAGTTAGTGGTAATTTGACAAAGATATTGCAGGGTCTGACTGAGCCATTTTCTGATTTTGTGGCCAGGATGATCGAGGTGGCAGGTAGGATTTTTGGGGACCCCGATACTGCTATGCCCTTAGTTAAGCAACTTGTGTATGAACAATGTACTAAGGAGTGCCTGGCTGCCATTACCCCATACAAAAACAAAGGGATTGAGGCCTGGATGAAGGTGTGCCAGGAACTAGGTGGGCCATTAACCAATGCTGGTTTAGCAGCTACAGTAGTGCAACTCTCTTGAAATAAAAGAGGAACTTGGAACAGTGCCAACGCCTGTTTCTGGTGTGGCAGGGTGGGGTATCTTAAGTAGGACTGCCCTGAGCCAGGAAATAGGACAGGGCCCATGGGGCCATGCCATGTACAGCCAGGGATGTGCCCAAGATGCAAAAAGGGGAGACACTGGGCCAGTGAATGTCAATCAGTGAAAGACAACAGAGGACAGCCCTTGAATCCAGAACAGACAGGAGCCCTGCCAAAAAAACGGGCCATGGGGCCCTTGTCTCCAGGGCCCACAAATATATGGGGCAATGGAGGATCAGAGCAGGGACCAATATCAGGAACAATGGCCAACGCTGCAACATCCCAGGGACCAAGGAGAGCCACTAAGGGCTCAGCAGGACTGGACCTCCATGCCACCACCAGACTTGTGCTGACAACCCGAATGGGAGTGCAGTTGGTAGACTCAGACTTTAAAGGACCCCTAGAACCAGACACTGTGGGCCTGCTGATAGGGAGCTCGTCCACCACCCTAAGGGGGCTATGGATCCATCCAGGAGTAGTTGACACGGACTATACTGGAACAGTGAAAATTATGGTCAAATCACCAAAAGGAATTTTGGCCATTTCTCCAGGGGATAGGATTGCCAAACTTCTGCTTTTGCCTAGTCTTCTTGACCAATTTGCTTCTGTACCTGTTGAAAGAGGACAGAAGGGTTTTGGAGCTACAGGTATTGATCTAGCCTTTTTATCCCTTGATTTAAATCAAAGGCCAGTTCTGGAACTTAACGTAGATAATAAGAAGATTCTGAGATTACTAGATACAGGGGCAGATCGAAGCATTATTGCTAGGAAAGACTGGCCTTCAGGATGGCCAACGCAGACCTCTGCCCAGACCCTACAAGGATTAGGATATGCTCAAGCCCCAGAAATGAGTGTGAGACAGTTACGCTGGTCCAATAAAGAAGGGCATTCAGGCATGATGCAGCCTTATGTGTTAGAACTACCCATTTCATTATGGGGCCGAGACCTGTTAAAAGATATGGGGCTTAAGTTAAGCAATGAGTATTCTTCAGTCTCTTCCCGCATGATGAAGGAGATGGGGTTTCACCCTGGTTATGGTCTTGGGAAATACCTGCAGGGGAGAAAGGAACCAGTGCCTACACGATTAAGGAAGCCCAGACAGGGACTGGGTTTTTCCTAGGGGCCACTGGGGATGGTATTCCCATCACATGGAAAACTAAGGAACCTGTATGGGTCCCTCAGTGGCCCCTTACTATAGAAAAACTGCAAGCAGCTAAAGACCTAGTGCAAGAACAATTAAATTTGGGACACATTAAGCCATCAGTGTCCCCCTGGAACACCCCGATTTTTGTAATTAAAAAGAAATCTGGGAAGTGGCGTCTACTACATGATTTAAGAGCAATTAATGATCAAATGCAGATCATGGGCCCCGAGCAAAGGGGTCTTCCTTTGTTGACTGCCATATCATCACAATGGCACATTATAATTGTGGATATACAAGATTGTTTCTTTTCAATTCCCCTACACGGTCCAGATACTGGTTTGCCTTTACCATTCCCTCTTACAATCATGAAGAGCCCGATCAGAGATTTGAATGGGTAGTGTCACCTCAAGGAATGGCTAACAGCCCTACCATGTGTCCATTATTTGTGGGGCAGGCTCTAGAGCCAGTCCGTAAAACTTTTCCCTCGATTAAGTGCCTACACTACATGGATGATGTTCTCCTAGCAGGAAGGAGGGAAGAGGAGGTTGAGAGAGCATATATACTGTTAGTGAAAAGCTTGGAAATTCGAGGCCTAATTATTGTCCCTGAGAAGGTGAAAAAGAACTCTGTAGTAGAGTATTTGGGAGCCAGGATAATGTCAAGGAATGTTAAGCCTCAAAAGGTGGAGATTAGAAAAGATGGATTGAAAACTTTAAATGATTATCAGAAGCTGCTGGGATATATTAATTGGATTAGAGGATATCTTAGGATTGCAAATTATGAATTGAAACCCCTTTATGACATTCTGAAAGGAGAGTCGTCTTTAGACTCCACGCGAGTGATGACAGTGGAAGCCAGAAAAGCACTGCAGGTAGTTGAACAGAGGTTGCAGGATGCCTGCCTAAATAGGATAGAGGAAGGAAAAGATTTTGCCCTATGCCTTTTGCCTACATTCAGACAACCCACAGGGGTACTATGGCAATCAGGTCCACTGTTGTGGATACACCCAAAGGTATCGCCTAGTAAAAGTATAGAACATTACCCTACAGCAGTACAGCTGATTTGGCTCAGAATGGCATCCAACAATCCATTCAGTATTTTGGGAATGTGCTAGCTGTAATAATTGTGCCATACACAGCAGTACAAGTTAACACCTTGTGTGCTGTTGTTGATGATTGGGCAATTCTTCACTGTACCTTTGCTGGAAAAATAGATAATCATTACCCACAACATCCTGTTATGACATTTTTTAAGGAGCACCCCATAATTTTTCCCAAGGTCACCGCCGCAGAGCCGGTGGTGGGAGCTGTCAATGTATTCACTGATGGCTCGAAAACAGGAGTAGGTGCCTATATGGTGCAAGGCAAACAACCAGTTCAACATCGATTTACTCCTGGTACTCCTCAGGTAGTAGAACTTCAAATAGTGTGTGAAGTGTTTAAAGACTGCCATTTTTTCATTAACTTGATATCTGACTCAGCCTATGTGGTTAATGCTTTAAAGGTGCTTGAAGTGGCAGGACCAATCAAATCATCCAGTACGGTCGCTGTCCTATTTAACCACTTGCAAGACTTGATTTTGCAGTGAAAGGAGAGATTTTTTCCTCAACATATCCGTGCGCATACTGGCCTTCCAGGTCCTCTTGGTGAAGGCAATGCCAAGGTGGATATGTGCACTAGACAGGACTGGGTATTCTTTACCTCCCCTGTAGTCAAAGCTCAAGAATTTCACCAGCTATATCATGTAAATGCTAAGACCTTACAACAAAAGTTTCAGATATCCAGAGCTGAGGCACATCAGATAGTTTTGGATTGTACTCAATGTGTGGTGTATCACCACCCACCTTCCCTAGGTGTTAATCCCAGAGAGATCTTGCCATTAAAAGTATGGCAAATGGATGTTACTCACATTTCTGAATTTGGCTCTTTAAAGTACGCACATGTTTCTGTGGACACGTGCTCTGATATCTTGCATGCCACTGCCATGTCAGGAGAGAAAGGACGCAATGTCATTGCGCACTGCCTAGAGGCCTGGGCAGCTTGGGGAAAGCCCCTGCAGGTAAAAACTGACAATGGCCCTGCTTATACTGGAACACAGTTTACTGCATTCTGCAGACAAATGGATGTACAGGTAACTCATGGATTGCCTTACAATCCACAGGGACAAGGCATAGTGGAATGTGCTCATCGCACGCTGAAGGAATGCTTACAAAAACAAAAAGGGGGAATGGGCCACAGCCGCAACCCCAAAGAAAGACTATCTATAGCTCTGTTTACCCTTAATTTTTAAAATTTGGATGTTGATGGCCTCTCCGCAGCAGATAAACATCTGACTCTCACCCCTAGCCACAGAGGCATGGTGAAATGGAAGGATATTTTCATGGGCCACTGGCATGGTCCTGATCCAGTGCTTACATGGGCAAGAGGTTCTGTTTGTGTCTTTCCTCAGGACCAGCAAGATCCAGTGTGGGTACCAGAACGGCTAACCAGGAAGGTCCGAAATGACAAGTTTGATGCTGGCAAGGCCGCAGAGGATGCTGGTGATAGCCCTGATGATGCTCCTGCAATGTCAACAGGGGAAGACAGAGCTGAGGTGGGGGATACTGTCGGTGTTCCCAAAACCTCTGCCCATACGGCATGATGCTCGTCTTTTTCCATGGTTGTTTACCACCAATAGGGAGTTAGAATTACCTTATGTTCCTTATGATTCTGAAATAGCTAGTTTAGGACAAGATAGAAATTTTACTTTAAAAAGCTCCTTGTGCTTTCAAGTTGTTACCAACCGCTCACAGCTTTCACCATGCATTTTGCAGTATAATCAGACTGCAGGATGGTTTGACCATCTTCAGAGACAAGTGAGTGCCAGCACAGCCTTGAATGCCTCCTGGTTTTCGGGTGTCTGGCCAGTAAGAGATTCCTTTGATGATGATACTGCCTTTCCGTCCAGATAGTTCAAACACTTAATAATTTGTCTGCCAATGTAGCCCATGCCTTAGACATTCAAAGAGGCATTTCTGCCCAGCTTAAAGGCGGGCTGATGTTGGTCCACCAAAGGATTGATCTGGTGCAAGAGGAGGTTGATGTCCTCTGGCAGATAGCTCAGTTGGGATGCGAATGGAAGTATCAGGCCCTATGCGTGACTTCTATTCAGTATGAAAATTTTTCCTATGCTGCAAATTTGTCTAAAGTTTTTTTGTCAAGTTATTTTATAGGAAATTGGTCAGGTGAATTTGAAGTGACCATGGAGAAGTTGAGAATTGCAATAGTTGCTGTGAATTCAACTCGAGTGGATCCTGGAGTTGCTGAAGGACTGAGGAGATGGGATGTCCACCGCCCTCAATCATCTGAAGGAATGGGTGGGAATGGGTGCTCTGGCTGGCTTAATGGTGCTGATATTCCTGATTTGCCTGTGGTGCATCTGCAAAATGAGGTTCACACAGCATAGGAGCATGGCCATGATTTTTCAAGCCTTCACCGCCATTATTGCTGATTTTGTTTATTTGGATACTCTCTCTGCTTTTTGGTTAGTTTGGATAAGGGCTTATCTATCTTGTTGACTTTCTCAAAGAACCAACTCTTTGATTCATGGATTCTTTGTATTGTTCTCTTTGTTTCAATTCTATTGATTTCAGCCCTGAGTTTGATTATTTCTGGCCGTTTACTCCTTCTAGGTGATTTTGCTTCTAACTGTTCTAAAGCCTTCAGCTGTGAAGTTAGGTCTCTTGTGTGAGATTTCTCTTGGTTTTTCATATAGGCATCTAGTGCTATGAGTTTTCCTTTTAACACTGCTCTCATTGTGTCCCATAAGTTTGAATATGTTGTGGATTAATTTTTGTTAAATTCTAGGAACTCTTTGATATCTTTCTTAACTTCTTCCTTGACCCAGAGGTGGTTCAGTTGAGAGATGTTTAGTTTCCATGAATTTGTAGGCTTTCTGTGATTTTTGTAGTTGTTGAACTCTAGCTTTAGAACATTGAGATCTGATATGATACAAGGAGTTAATCCCATCTTTATATCTATTGATATTTGCTTTATGACTGAGTATGTGGTCAGTTTTAGAGAAAGTTCCATGGGGTGCTTAGAAATATGTATATTTCTTTGTGTTTGAGTGGAAGGTTTTCTATATATATAAAGTCCATTTGGGTCATACCATCTGTTAGATCCCTTATTTCTGTGTTGAGTCACTGTCTGGTTGACCTATCCAAGGGTGAAAGTGGGGTATTGAAGTCTCCCACTATTAGAGTGTGACATTAGATGTGGGGTTTAAGTTTGGTAGTGTTTCTTTTACATATGTAGGTACCCTTGTGTTGGGAACATATATATTCAGGATTGAGACTTCATCTTGGTGGATTTTTCTTGAGATGAATAAGTAATGTTTGTCCTGGCCTCTTTTGATTGATTTTAATTTGAAATCTGTTTTGTTAGATATTAGGATGGCTACACCATCTTATTTCTTAGGACCATTTGATTGGAAAGTCTTTTCCCAACCCTTTACTCTGAGCCTGTGTCTGTCTTTGAAGTTGAGGTGTGTTTCTTGTATGAAGCAGAAGGATGGCTTCTGTTTTTATCCATCGTGTTAGGATGTATCTTTTTATAGGTGAATTGTGTCCATTGATATTAAGGAATATTAATGACCAATAATTGTAATTTCCTGTTATTTTGGTGGTAACATGTGTATATTTCCCTTCTCTGGGTTTTACTTCTGTATGATTACTGATTATTTGTGGTTTCATGGGTGTATCTTGTTTCTTGAGGATGGAGTTTTCCCTGTAGTGCTTTCTGTAGGGCCAGATTTGTGGATAGGTATTGTTTAAATCTGGATTTGTTGTGAAATATCTTGTTTACTTCATCTGTGGTGATTGATACTTTTACTGGGTATAGTAGTCTGGTTTGGCAGCCATACTCTTCTAGTGTCTCTATTACATCTGACCAGGACCTTCTTGCTTTTATTGTTTCCATTGAATAGTCTGATGTTATTCTGATGGGTCTGCCTTTATAGGTAATTTGGCCTTTTTCCTTTGCAGCTTTTGGTATTTTTAATTTGTTCTGTAGGTTTAGTGGTTTGATTATTATGTGGCAAGCAGCCTTTTTTTAGGATCTAGTCTATTTGGTGTTCTGTAAGCTTCTTGTATCTTTATAGGCATTTCCTTTTTTAGATTGGGAAAGTTTCCTTCTATAATTTTGTTGAATATATTTTCTGTGCCTTTGAGCTGATATTCTTTTCCTTCTTTGATTCCAAATATTCTCAGGTTTGGCCTTTTCATGGTGTCTCAAATTTCCTGAATGTTTTGTGTTATGCCTTTTTTGATTTTAGTGTTTTCTTTAACTGACCTACTTTTACTATTGAATCTTTCACTCCAGAAATTCTCTCTTCTATCTCTTGGATTCTGTTGGTTATACTTGAATCTCTAATTTTGGTTTGTTTCTTCAGGTTTTCTATTTCCACATTTGCCTTGGTTTGTGCCTTTTTTATTGCTTCCATTTTGATTTTTGCTTTATTGCTTCTATCTTGAAACATTTCTTTTACCTATTTGTTTTCTTTCTCTTGGTTTTCTTTATTTTCTTTCAGGGACTTGTTAATCTTTTCCAATTTTTTTCCTCTTTTTTTTTTTTTTTTTTTTTGAATCTGTGAACAGTCTTTATTGGCCAGTTACTTGAGGGGGATGAAGCGGGAGGAGTGGGTGGCACCGATGCCAGGCCGGCTGTGCTTCACGGGCTTGTAGGTGATGGAGAACTCGCCCAGGTAGTGCCGATCATCTCCGGTTTGATCTCCACCTGGTTGAAGGTCTTGCCGTTGTAGACGCCCACCATGCTGCCTACCATCTCGAGCAGGATGATCATGTCCCTCAGGTGGGTCTTCACCACCTCGGGCTTCTCCATGGGTGGCGCCTCCTTCTTGGCCTTTGTCAGGCGCTTGAGCAGTGAGTGCTGCTTCCATCGCAGGCCCCAGTTCAGGCGCCGCCTCTGTCGGGCGCTGTATAACTGCATCAGCTGCTCATAGGACATGTCCAGCAGCTGGTCCAGGACTACGCCACTACGCCGCAGTAAGTGAACTTGCGAAAGGTCCGCTTCTTCTTCTGCTCCACTTCGGCCATCTTGGCGGCAGCTCGGAAAAAACTTTCTTCCATTTCTTTAAGGGAGTTTTTTATATCCTCTTTTAAAGCTTGTATTATCTTCATAAAATTGTGTTTAAGGTCATTTCCTTCTGGTTTTTTCTTCATTGTTATGCTCAGATCTTGGTGTTGTAGAACCACCAGCTTCTTCTGGTGGTGTCTTGTTGATCTTTTTATTGTTATATGTATTATTGCACTGGTGTCTGCCTATTGCTCTTAGTCAGTTATAGGCTTGAGGGCTGTGTGTTTCTGGTAATTGCAGGGGCTGCTTTTATTTGGCTCTTAATTGTCTGTAGGGCAAGGAGCTGTCTCAGGGGTTGTTCTTAGACAGCTCTTAGTCGACTTTTAGTCAGCTCTTAGTCAGTTTTGTATTGGGAGACTTCGGATGGCCCAGTTGTCAGAGTGTGATGACACAGACTGCAGTTTGGATGGGGTTTGGCCCATGAGATGTCCCTCCAGCTGTGTTTTTCTGGGGATTGGGCTTTGGGGGCTTTCCCAACTTTCTTTGTTTTAGGTCGTGCTGGATATGGTTGAAGTGCTGGGGGTGTGTCCCCAGGCTAGATTTGGAGAACAGCAAGGTCCTGAGGAACAGGGTACCTCTCAGCTCTTAGTCAGCTGTGTATCTAGAGGTTTCCCTGATTCTCCATTTCAAGTGAGCACTCTGAACATGCAGAAGATGGCAAGCTCCATGCATCCAAAAGAGCAACAGAATTCATCCAGTAAATTTTTGGAAAGGAAGATATTTAATAAGGCAATAAACTGTTGAAAGGAAATTAAATTGAAATGTGAGAACAGAAATTCTTTGGACCAGCAACTAGGAAAGTGCTAGATGAAGAGAAACCTGTGGAGAGCAGAGTTCTGCTTGACAAATCCCAATGCATCATTCTGATTAGCAAATAATTTTCCCCTCCAATTCACAGGATATGAACAGCAATGAGTTTTAATCACAGAAAACTATGTCTTATCCTTATAGTCCCAGTGTGCTGTTCTAATATCTTTTCCAGGTACTATTCTGTGGAATACATTCTGCCTCCAAAATGTCTGAGGGCTTTCAATTATGGCTCTTGTAATAAGACCCAGCTTGATTCAAATGTCTAAACCTCAATCTAAGGTATCCTTAATTTATTGAATTATTTCTACAGTGGCCCTGGGGGTTTCCATTAGCTGTCCAGAACTAAAAATCATGTACAGGAGACCTGATATCTTACAAAGACAGCTTCCTATGGAGACCCCATTCCCTCTGGCTATAGAGTTATAGAATCTCTCCCAGGACTCCTGTAGCTCTGGCAAAGACTGACTTACCACGGATGTCTCTTCCTATTTCAGCAACCACTCAGACTCCTACAGGAAGCTTCCTCCTCAGAGAAATGGCACATTCAAGTGCATTTGCCAAGATCTCCTTGCAATCCTTTAGATACTTCCATGGTGTTTCTTTTCATGCATTGTATAACATCCAACAAGTTTCAATGTTTGCAATTTCATGAGCCTCATATATTTGCTTAATAAAAACTTCTGAAGCCCATGCTTACTTGCAATTTCTTCAGAAATGTTCATTATGCTCAAGTATAATAGATAAAAATTATGAATAGAAACAACCTGTTCTTCTCATTCTGATTCAATCACCAGTGAAGACCGGAAGCTTCAGAGAGTTTCATAATATATGTTGGTCCTAGTTTGCTTTTCTGCTATTGTGACAAATGTCATGGCCAAAGCAGCTTGAGAAGAAAAGAGTTTCTTCAGTTTACAGGCCAAAGTCCATCATCCAGGGAAGTCAAAAAAGGTAATGAAACAAAGGAGAAAGCTGCTGACTGGCTTGCCCACTGCCTATCTGCCTAGGGACAGTACTGCCCACAGTGAGCTGGGTCCTCCCAGTCAATCAACAACCAAGACATGGCTATCAGCCTATTTGAGTTGTCCAAGGGCTCAATTAGACTCCTTGTCAGGTAACATTAGATTATGTCAATTTGGCAATAAAAACTAACCAGTATAGCATCAATCCTGCTATTCTCTTTGGGGGCATGGCTGACTTTGGAGCTGGGTAGGAAATATCTACAGGCTCTTGGAACATTGTTTTTTTTTCAGTACCAGGAAGTAAAAAAAAAAAGTGCTCAAAAAATAATATATAAAGTCATTATTCAATCTTTTTTTGATCTTATTTCTTTTTTCTTCCTTCTTTCTTTTCTAATCATTTTGTTCATGATTTCAACCTAATAAGGATCATAGAGCCAGACAGAGCTAGAAATAACCATTATAAAAATGGCAGCTTCATCTTTGCTCAGAAAGAAAAGTTCTGATAGCAATAAACTTTTTTATAAGAAGAAAGGGAGAGATTATTTGACTACCTTGTATTCCTGTTATACACAGATACTGCTGTCAAAAGATGTGGCCAAGTTCTGGTCATAGCAAAGCAACTGGTCTTTTCCCTTTAGCCAAAACAAAATAGGAAATGTGTCAACTAAATGGGCCATGCAGATCTGATGTTCAATTTCTCTTTATGTCAATCTTTGGTAGACTGCTGTGTTCTAGCTCCATGCGTGCATGAGGGTAGAGCATTCTTCAGCAGATGAGAAATGCTGCAGACAGCATCACACCACTACCATCAGCCCAGGGCTTCTGAAGAAGCATTCAATATGCCTTTCTTTCTGATAATGGGCTTGCTTTTCTGCCTAGGCTTCCTGGAAGTTTAGAGCAAAATGTTATGCTAATTACATTAGGCAAACTATTCCCAGGAATTGATGATGGTCTCTTTCCTATATTTTTTTCTATTCTAACTTCATTACCTAAGGGAATGTAATTTCAATATGGGATACTCTAAAATCTTTTTCAGTCATAGCTGGAATACAAATAGCATCTTTTGATGCCCACATAGTCTGGGTAAGGTCACAGAGCAAGATTCATCTACGGTGGTCTCTTTGAAGGGCCAATTTGCAGTCACAGAAATGAGTACATGAAGCTCTCTCCCATACCATCTGTTTACTAGTGTTTATAATTCAGGAGACAACATCGTAAACGTCTCCAGAAGTAATGAAAGTAAGATAGCTGGGTGGCTCCCTATAGAGACAAGGCTTTTATGATTTCTAGAAAACAAATGTATACCAACACTAAAAGAAAACTGTGGCATTTATTTCTTCAACTGAGGAATGAATCCAGTGACTTGCTGATTTTGTTGCACAAGCTGTCAGGTACTGCTTCAAATGTCCCCTTGATCCCTCCTCTATCTTTGTGTTGTTACTGTTCACTGTTTCATCCTTTGAAAATAAGACTATAATGAAGTCTAGCTTTGGGACCAGTGACATGACTCCATGGGTATAGGTGCTTGCTGACAAGCCTGGTGACGTGAGTTCAATTCCCAAGACCCCTGTGTTAGAAAGGGAGAAACCTGTTTTCTGACCTTCACATGTGCCATGGCACACATACACACACACACACACATACATACATACACACACATACATGTACATACACACACACACATACACACACACACACACAGATAAATGTAATTTTTAGAAGAACTAAGCTTTCAAAAGAGCTGAAAGTGGTGATACCATCAGCTTACAGAGAAGAAGGAAAATGTCCTTTTTAAGACCAAAGGACATTTTTTTAAAGTTGAAGTTATTTCCAAAGACTTTAGTGCCTATAACATGAGATAATAGCAATTAATAATACTGTAGGTAGATAACATTTATCTTAAGTGAGGCCTGTCTTAGTGAGTTAAAAGTGTCCATCTATTTAATTCTCAAAAGGACCATATAGACAAGTGTTTATAGGATCTCATTACACAGATGAAGAAACTGAGGTACATGCTTGTCTTAGTTTTCTTTACATTGCTATGCTCAAAAGCCACTTTCAGAGCAAAGGGTTTATTTCAACTTACAACTTACAGTCCATTATGAAGGGAAGTCAGGGCAGTACTCGAAGTAGGGACCTAAGGACAGGAATGAAACAGAGGTCATGGAGGAACACAGCTTACTGGCGTGTTCTCCTGCCTGCTCAGCCTGCTTTCTTATACACTCCAGAATCACCTGCTCAAGGGTGGCTTTGTCTGCAGTGGGCTGAATCCTCCTACAGAGCTGGGATAGCAGGATGCAGGGGTAGAAATGGGAAATACAGGGATTAGGTCAGCTGTTCTCAACCAATGGCTCTTCACCCCTTTGGGGATTGCAAGTCAAGTATCCTACCCATCAAATTTCCCATGATGATTCATAACAGCAGCAAAATTGCAGTCATGGAGGAGTAAAAAATAATTTTATGGTTGGAGGTCACCACAATGTATCAAAGGCTCCCAGCGTTAGGAAGGCTGAGCAGCACTACATTAGGTAGAAGGGAGGGGAACAGACAACTCTAAAGATGCTTGAAAAGCCTTAAAAGCTCATTTTATATTCACCTAAAATTACATATAATTCATGTGTGAGTGTGTGTGTGCCTGCATGACTGACAATGTTCCCCACAAGAACCATACACTAATAAAACATCTATTAGCAGGTACGAGAAATCACATTTCAAGTTGTTGGTCAGGACAGCCCAAGAGACTCTGACGTTGTCATTAGTTGCCTCCCAGAGGTGAAGGTACATCTCTATTGCAGAAGACACCATACACTCAGGATACAGGATTTGGAATTTGTATCAGGACTTGACCTGAAAGACTCCTTCCTAAGGTCTAGCTTCCAGAGTGTCAGAAGGTGTCATGCAACTTTTCAAAGGAAGGAAACAATCAATAGTCCTACCCATCTATGTTGTCTATGAGCTACAATGATCAGCATGGCAAGTTATCAGTAGGGTGAGGCAGTGTCACCTGTGTCATGGGGGTGACCAACAGCTAGCTGTCTATTTAGATTAAGGATCATTCAACAAGGAGGAAATTATGGCTGGTCCTAGAACCCTAGACAACTTCCTGGAGCTAGTGAGGTTGTGGATCTTAGAGAACAGGCTGGCAGCACTTTAGTAGACCAGCACAGTTCCTAAATACATTCTTATATCCACAGATAAGTATAGCTCTCACTCTCTTTGCAAAAGATAGTCTCTGAATATCACCAACCTCTAAATGCAGAGATCAACTGATCAAGGGCTGCCCAGCCCCAATGGATATATCTACAGCACAATTCCTGCCCCTAAAGCTTAGGGAACATTATAGGAAAGGTTGATTGTAAGAGTCAGGGAACCAGGAAGTCTGATGTGACATTCTGCTTCCTTGAAATGACAGTGAAGCTATGTCCATAACACCTCAGCAATATGGCCTTCTAAACAAGACCAAACAATTGCAGCACCCACAGACTGGAAAGAGGACAGTCTCCCAAGTGCCCAACTCCTAAACAAAGAACTACAAGCCACTAATGATTGCTGAGAGGGAGGATTACCACTCCCAGGAATGAGCCTGACAACTACTTATCTAATACTAAGTGAGCAACCTTGAAACTATATATACACATATCAGGCCCTCACAGTAGTGCCTGGACATAGGAGGGGCTATGTATTTGTTTTTACATTTTTACAATCAGACTCACCACTTATCCATGGAGTTCAGACAGGGTGTTTTTCTCTCAGCCTTAATTTCTTTATTCACAGAACTGAATTGATAGTATTAGTGTTTTATGAGAAGAGGGTGATTTTTGAAGGTGACCAGGCCCTGATGACACCCTTCTAGATAGGAGGCACTGATGATGTCTTCCTTAGGATGAGGCAGTCTGCCTAGAAGGGATTCCACTGATGTCTTCCTGAGGACAACCCAGTCTTACTTTTCTTTGACTCTGCAGGACAATGAGCTAGTTTAGATCTTGAAGCAAATGGTCTAAGTGTGAAGTTAGTGTGAGATTGTTAGCTTTAGTTTAGAAAAGGTGCACTTTAATAGTTCATGGCGCATTGTTTAATTAAGGAAGAAAGTAATGGAAAATGGCTTATGCTTCACTGGCCATGCCTAAGAGAATTTTGACCTCTTCAAGTTCCTGCATAAAGTAGTACATATAGGTCTCCTGATATGTGTTTTCATCTGAGAGCCCATGTCTTTTTAATGAACTCTAGCCTCAGAAGGTATTTGCCAAATTAATTTTTTCTCTGCAAAACCACTAATGAAATTGCAATTCCTAAGTGAATACTTCTTTGGATAAAAATCTTAACTTCTTCTTAATCTTACCTAATCACGAAATGGGATGTGCTCTGTACTTTGAAAATAACTGAGGTCTTATGGCCAGCAATCCTCAGTGGGCCTGTGACATAACAAAATATATGTCTGGATTTGGTCTCAAGCTTAGGTCTGAATCCTAGCATCAGTTCGCATTAGTCTGATCTTGGGAAACTCACCGAGTCTGAGTCATATCTGGTAAGGTGAGAGCACACAATCCATCTTACATAGTTCTTGCAAATACTGAGTTATAGAAGAAAACAAACTTAAAATGGACCAAAGGACAAAACAAAAATACTTAACACTGTCAAGCTGTAAAGGTCTTTAGAGAAATTCAAAACTGAAAAGCAGACTGGGAAAGTAGCTCAGCATTAATGTTCTTCTTATGCCTGTGTGAAGACCAGCATTCAGATCCAAGTAAGAGCTCGATGAGTGTGGCAACCAACGTGTCATCCAGAGCCTGGAGGGCAGAGATGGAGAACCCATGGAGCAAGCTACCTAACCAGATTAGCTGAAATGGCAAGCTCCAGGTTCAGTGAGCAACCAACTCAATATATAGAGTGAAAAACAATGGAGATGTTCCTGGCATCAACCTGGGGTCTCCACAAACATGCACACAAATGTGCACTTGTATATATATATATATATATATATATATATATATATATATATATATATATATATATATCTGTGTCCCCACATGTACAAACTCACATACACAAATGCATATATACACCACACACACAGATACACAAAAATAAAGAAAATGAACAGATCCATAAGACAACAAAAAACATTTGCAAATCATAAATCTAACAAGAGACTCATCCAAAATACACAAAGAAATGAAGGAATAAAGACAAACAGACATCCATGAAACGTTAGGTGAGAGTTCAGAACAGTGACTCATGCTTCTGGTCCTAGAACTTTGGACGCTGAATCAGGACGATTATAAAGTTAAGGTTAGCCTGCACAGCACACCAAGAGTTTTTCTCAAAAAGAGAAAACCAGGACCGTAAAAAAATGGCTCATTTATTAAGAACATGTGTAGGCAGCTCACAACTATCTGTAACTCAAGTTTCAAAGGATCTTCTCACCCTCCTTTGGCCTCTTCAAGTTCCTACATAAAGTACATCTAGGCAAGCATAAGCATATGCACACATAAAAACAAAAATAATTATTGTGAAATTGTTTACATAGCTAAAATATAAACAACAAATTCTAATCAACTAATTAACAAACAGATGAAATTTGGTATGTTTATATAATGGGAAACTGTTCAATCATGAAAGGCTCTGAAATACTGGCATAAGCTATAACATGCATGAGAACATGATGTTATATATATATAAGCCAGATGCAAAATTCCAGGTATTATAAAAATATAAAAATTGTTTTGAAAAGGAGTCAGTTTATATAGACGATGGATTAGTGGTTGCCAGGGGCATCTGAAGGTCAAAAGGTGGATAGAAAGGAACTGACTGCCTGAGTGTATGGTTCTCCCCATGTGAGGGTGATACTTCTCTATAGTAAGATTATTATTATTGTTGTTTGGGTTTTTATTCACTCTTTGGGGCAGGGGCACCACCTAGCTCTCAAATAAATCATACACGAAGGCTTATTTTTACTTATAAATGACTGGCCTTAGCTTGGCTTGTTTCTAGCCAGCTTTGCTTAACTTTAAGTTATCCTGTCTCCTGTCTATCTTTTGCCTCTGGGCCTTTTCTTTTCTAGTCCTGTATACCTCTCTATGTTTTTTACTTTGTGGCTTGCTGTGTAGCTGGGTGACTGACCCCTAGAATTCTCCTCCTTTTCTGGCTGCTTCTTCTTCTTCTTCTTCTTCTTCTTCTTCTTTTTCCTCTTCCTCCTCCTCCTCCTCCTCCTCCTCCAGTATTTCTCCTATTTGTTCTCTTTCCCTGCCAGTCCCACCTATCTCTCTCTCCTGCCTTGCTATTGACCATTCAGTTCTTTATTAAACCAGTCAGTTGTTTTAGACAAGCAAAGTAACACAGCTACACAGAGTTAAACAAATACAACATAAACAAAAGTAACACACCTTAAAATAGTATTGTACAGGCGGGTAATCGCTGCTGGTCACCATACCCACAGCTCCGGCTGAGGGAGTTTGCACGGCTACCCACAGTCACCTGGAACTGAGCTTGCCAACAACTGCAGGGGTCTCTGAAGGACAATCTCAGACCCTGCCCAGAGGTGAGGAGGGGTACCCAGGCCCAAGCGCCTATATCCCAGCCTGGGAGGGAGAGTTAAACTCCCATGGCTTCCGTTTCTGCTCTCGGACCAGTGCTGTCTGCAGAGTCTTGGACCAGTGCTGTCTGCAGAGTTCCAGCACACTCTGGAACAGGGGCGGGTAATCGCTGCTGGTCACCATACCCACAGCTCCGGCTGAGGGAGTTTGCACGGCTACCCACAGCCACCTCGAACTGAGCGTGCCAACAACTGCAGCGGTCTCTGAAGGACAGACTCAGACCCTGACCAGAGAGGTGACAGGAGGCACACAAACCCAAGTGCCACAACTGACCAGGACCCATCTAATCATGAACCACTGAAGCCATGGGCAAACGTCAGTGCAAAAAATTACATAATAATACAAAGGACAACATGGTAACTCCAGAAGAGAGTGGCGATCTTACAAATACAAGATCTGAACTGAGGAATGAAGAGGAAACAGAAGGAAGCAACATCAAAAATTCCTTTTTGATGATCATCGAAGCTCTCAAAGAAGAGATGAAAAATAGCCATAAAGAAATAGAAGAAAATACAAACAAAAAATTGGAAGAGATGAACAAATCTATGAAAGAAACATGCCAGGAACTAAAATCTGAAATAAAAGCTGAAATAGAAGCAATAAAAAAGGCACAAAATGAGGCAAAGATGGAAATAGAAAACCTGAAGAAAAAAGCTGGAAACACAGATACAAGCATAACAAACAAACTTCAAGAGATGGAAGATAGAATCTCTGAAGTGGAAGACTCAGTAGCTTAAATAGATATATTAGTCAAAGAAAATAGTAAAACTAA
>PVIH01020382.1:0-32566 GCA_004025045.1 Sigmodon hispidus | reverse complement strand
TCCTTTAAGCTCAAGATTGCCGTTCGTCCACGGCTACAAGAGGTTACACCCACTCGTCAGTGAGCTCCCTCTTCTCCGCCTTATCTACAGGTCGGAGCTACCCGCTTTGATTGCGGATCCCAATTTACCTGGGACTTACCGGTCGACCCCCCGACTGCAGAAAGTTCTGATGCCTGAAGCTCGCAGGAGTTGCTTCTCCCCGTACTGGCCACCACCTGTCGCTCGAAACCTTGCCAGCAAGGAAAGCGCAACACCCAGGATCTTCTTTGAGCAGTTTATTCGGGACCTTTACAATTGTTCTCTCTTTGTTCTTCCCTCTGCTTCTCCTTCTCCTCCCCCGGGAAACCCCGCCCACTGACTAGAAACTCTCAGGGCATCCAATCCCAATAAGCCATGTGGGCACAGCTCATAGGTCCACATATGCAGCAGCAAACCACGCCCCAGGCTCAAGCCAAATAAGGAGTTATTTATCAAAAGAGAGCACTCACCCACGGGGGGGGGGTGGAGGCCGGAAATCAGCACCATCTTTAGGGTGCAGCAGCAGGCAGCTCTCTACAAGAAACTATGCAGGTTTCTGGGTGAGAAGATACATCAGTGACCCTAGTCAGCACTGAGTCCTTCATGCTATAACACTGACTTGGTGCCTTGACGCATCAGCTTGGGCAATAGTGGTGTGATGGTTATGGTGGTAACCAACCAGTCTGACTGGGTATGAGGACTGATCCACAGGAGGGATTTCGTGCCCATTTTAGTAATTCTAGTCAAAATCTCATGGACTGGAAGACCATGGACCCTAGGGGGATCCCTGCTGTGGTTGTTCTACTAAATGGTCACACTGTCAAACCACATTCTAAATCTTTATGTCGATATTCATAAATCTTTGTTGGTCTCAACTTTGGTCATTGGTTCAAAGCTTTCTGTAGTGGTCAGTGGTTGGTGCAGAAACTCATATAGTTTCCTCTGAGTTCTCAAAAGAAAATCAAAGTACCTCTGAGTTCTCAGCTCTGGATGGACCGTCTATAGCAACCTCCCATCTTGTAGGGCTCAGAGGCCTTTGTGGAAGCCGGAGCAGAAGGGATGTAAGAGCTGGTGGATGCACAGCTGAGAACTGTGGAGTTTGGGACATAACATGCCATTGCATGTATTAACTCATAGTAGTTACTGGCACAAGATCACTCCACTCACAGTCCCTGTCAGATGATATATTGATGGCTACCGAGGGAGAGAGAGTCACTCTCCTCTGGGGACAGGCCTCTCATGCCTTAGTGGATGGCCACACAGCCACAGAAAAGAACATAAAGTTGGTAGGGAACAGGGCAGGGAGGAAGAGGAGGATGAAAGGAGTGCTGTGTGGCTATGACCAATATAATATATACATGTATGGAAATTTCAAAGAATAAAAATATTATTTAAAGAAAATAAAGGACCTTGAGCATTGAGTAACTGGAAGAAACATAGTAACTGACTACAAATCAAAGTAAAAATTACCTTAATCACAATACTAAGAATGTGGGGCTCCTTAGCTTTGCAGGTCATATTTTAGGACCTCTAGGCAGAGAGATTCTGGGAGAAACTGGAATGCCAGCACATGGTATCAATCACAGACATTCTCGGGAGGTTTTCAATGCCAATACCCAGGTAATGGAAACAAACTCCCAGTAAGACAGGTGGATCCTATATTTACAGACAGCTAAGGGGACCATTATAAGTTAAATAAAATAGAAGTAAAAAATAAAACAGTATAGTACCACATGCCTTGGGAGGCAGAGGCAGGCAGGCAGGCAGGCAGGCAAATCTCTGTGAGTTCAAGGCCAGCCTGTCTCCATAGTGAGTTCCAATCCAGCCAGAGCTGCATGGTGAGACCATGGCCCCAAAGCAAAAAAAAAAAAAAAAAAAAAAAAAAAAAAAAAAAAAAAAAAAAAAAAAAAAAAAAAAAAAAAAAAAAAAAAAAAAAAAAAAAAAAAAAAAAAAAAAAAAAAAAAACCTTAGGTTAAAAATATTGGCCAGTTTCTGAAAGTCAGGTCATTAACAATGTTAAATATTTTAAATTATTTTTATTTTAAAGACTGGGGAAGATTTCCTTTAAGTTTGAAATAATTCTCTAAGTTAAAAAAATCTTTGAGAAATAGTAACATTGACATCATTATTTAGTAAGGAAATTATGTAATTATAAGATAATACAGGGGAAACATATAATCTTGAGTTGAAGAATTTTCTGTTTCTTCGATTTCCTTTTTCTTTTTTTAAATTTTATTTATTTATTATGTATACAGTATATAGAGGAGGGTGCTAGATATGATCATAGATGGTTGTGAGCCACCATGTGGTTGCTGGGAATTGAACTCAGGACCTCTGGAAGAACAGTCAGTGCTCTTAACCTCTGAGCCGTCTCTCCAGCCCCCAAGTTTCCCTCCTTTGTCAACAGGCCCTCTACAAACACCTTGCTGAAATGTCTCAGGGGGACATCTGAGCGACTGAGCCTCTGTGAGCAGCAGCCTGGAGGTTATAAGCATGACCTTCAAAGCTAAATAACTCACATTGTTCATTTCCTGATTAAAGTATTTTTACTTATTTTATTTTTTTCCCCATCTTTTCAGGACAGTTTTCCTGTATAGCCCTGGCTGTCCTGGAACTCACTTTGTAGACCTCATTGGCCTCAAATTCACAGAAATCCACCTGCCTCTGCCTCCCGAGTGCTGGGATCAAAGGCATGTGCACCACCACCTGGCTAGTAATTTTTACTTTAATTTGTAGCCAATTATTATATAAGTACAATTTAGATTTATTATAATCATGTTTTCCCTCCTCAATTCCTTCCAGATCCTTCCCACCTCCCTAACCCACCCAACTTTACATTCTCCCCACCTCCTTTTCTCTCTAAAAATATCAAGACAAACAGATGAACAGTAAGATAAAAAGAAATACTGTATGGATGCTCCTACTGTAAAGAATGTGAGAGTTTCAGGTACACTTTGAAATCTCAATAATAACAAAGCTTTTAAGCGGTGGTGTGTTTACACATGTCAGTGCCTGTGGAGGCCAGCAGGGGGGTGTCAGACCCTGGGGCTGGAGTTACAGATGCTCTGAGCTGTCAGATGTGGGTGCTGAGGCCAGAACTTGGGTCCTCAGGAAAAGCATCAATCGCTCTTAACCTGTTGGGTCCTTCTGAGGCCGCAGGGTTGAGGCTCAGTGTAAATTCCTCAGCCTTCCTGGAATTTGGCCATAAGCTCCACGTGTGATTGTCTCAGCACCGTCTCTGCCTAGACTCAGCTAACATGGTAAAATACTATTGGCCCTTATCCCCTATCCCACCTACCCCATCTCAAGACTCCCACTCCCTTCTCACAGCCCTATATAAGCCCCAGACTGATGCAATAAAGTGAGTTCTTGCTTCGACAAGGCTTCAGACTCAGCGTGCGATTTTCCCCGGTGGCTAGGGGGTGCTGGGTCATCGACACCCACCATCCCGCTCCAACCCCAGGGAGAGGCCGGCTGTTCTGGATCTCCTTCCACTCTATCTGCCAGAGAGAAAGAGTCTGGCATTAACCCATGAGCCATCTTTCCAGTTTCTGCCTTATTTGTTAAAAGACTTATTTTTTGTTTATCAAAAGAGATTGTAACAAAATTACACAGACCTTTTAAAAGTTAAAATTACACAGGTAGTGCCAGAATATGCCTTTAATCCCAGGACTCTGAGTTCAAGGCCAGCCTGGCCTACAGAGTAAGTTCCAGAATGGCCAGGGCTTTTACAATTTGTGTATTGATTGGTATTAATTTTGTTTTTGTGTAAATGGGTGCAGGCACCTTCAGAGTCCAGAAGAGGGCAGTATATTCCCTGGACCTGGAGTGACAGCCTTTGTGAATATCTGATGTGGGTGCTGGGAACCAAACCATGTTCTCTGTAAACACAGTCTGTGTTCTTACCTGCCATGCCATGTCTCCAGCACCACTTTATTTCTGAGACCGGAACTTGCAGCTCAGGAATTCAGCTAGTTAGCTAGCTGGGTATCCTCCTGCCTCTGCTTGTCTTTCTAGAACTGGCATTCCTGGCACATGATGCGGAGCCTGGAGATACAATCAGGTCCTCAGGCCTGTACTGGGAGCACTGACTGATTCCCCCTCTTCCTGGCCCCTCCTGATTCTTTAGCTGATGGGTTTATTGTTCCATCGTTATTATCCCAGCAATCGGGCTTCTCTGAGGCCGTTTTCCAGAAGGAACTGTTTATCTCTGCATGGTTGGCTTCGCTCACCCACTAGCATAGTTCTGCACTGATAGTTTTGCCTCAGCAAAATCAGAAATTATTAAAACCATGAACCCTTAATGCACTTACAGCCAGTGAGAATGGCATCGGTACATCCTCCGAGATTCAGGCTTTCCTGGACTTCCCAAGCTGCCTCTCAAAGGTAGCCTTAGCTAACTCACGGTTCCCACACCTATATACATGCACACCATGAACTCAGAAGCACACATATGCACACAAAGGCTCTGGGTGCAGGCTCACAGGCTCACAAGGTCCTGTGTATTTGTACATCCCACTGGCCATGCCAGGTCAACTCACCAGTTTCATTCCGTGTATCTCAGACAGAGTGACTATGACAGCTCAGAAGGCTGTCCCCTAGGGGGAGACGTGAGTGTCTGGATGTTCTAGCTTGCCCCAGGTCCTTCCTGGGATTCCTAAACTTGAACCCACCTTTGATCCACCTTCAGTGTGGGTCTAGAGCTCACTTGACATTTTCAGCAGCACTAGCCTGTACCTGAACCTGAAAGTTCGGCTCTGTTCTTTGGTTTCCACAAGTAGGGTACACCTACCTGTGTCTAGGCTTTCCTGCACTGCCCCTAACTCCTGGCTGGGACAAAATGATGTAGTGTTCTACAGTTGGTCCTTTTTCTCTCAGCCTCTGGGCATGCCCAGTTATACTTACTTCTTTTTATTTTCTGAGTTGCTTTGAGCTGGGAGTGGTTAGTGGGACCTGATTTGGAAAGCTGTTTTCTACTGCGGTGGGGGCACTGGGCATGTTCCTCATCTCTTGGAACCTTCATTTCCCTGTATGTATAAAGAGGAGGGTGTGTGTGTGTGCTCCCAGCTTGCCCATCAGAACCACAACTGTGCCAAGCATCTAGCCCACGTGTCCCGCTAGTGTTTTCATTTAACTGAACAGGCCAGGTGACCCTCCTAAGTCTGGAGGCAGGGTCAATGCCAGTGACTAGGGGCCCCATATGCTAATTGCTGTCACAGTTAGGTGCAGCACTTGGAGACAGAGCAAACAGCTAGGAAGGTCCCAGAGCTGCTGTTAGACAAGACTCTGTCTACAGACTCTGGCTCAGAGATGCTTTCTTTCTTTTTTTTTTTTTTTAATTTTTTTTAAACTTTATTTATTTATTTATTTATTTATTTATTTATTTATTTATTTATTTATTTATTTATTTGCCTTGGTGTTTTGCCTGGAACTGGAACTACAGACAGTTGTTAGCTGCCATGTGGGTGCTGGGAATCGAACCCGGATCCTCTGGAAGAGCAGACGGTGCTCTTAACCACTGAGCCATCTCTCCAGCCCCGAGACGCTTTCTTTTATTTTGACTGGCACATAATACATATTATAACTAGATCCCCGCCATGTCAATCATCAGCAGGTCTCCCCCACCCAGAAGGCCTGGGAAGAGTGTCTCCACAGGTGTATATGGAAGGTGCAAAGCTGATCAAGGCTGCTGCCAAATGCTTGGAGTTTACCTAGCATGGTGGCTAAATGGGGCCCTCATTACCCTCCTTCCTATCTTGCAGCAGAGCCCCAGGTGGAACCATGAACGCTTTCCTGAAAACCTACCCGCTGTGACTCTGTAGAGTCCTAGGGTTTCCATAGTGACTACTGACTTCAGAAGGCTGGCAATGGCCCTGTAGCTACATGAGGGCTTTCAGCCTCTGAGAAGTCTGGCTGGGAAGGGGGCAAGCTGAGCCTGTCTAATCCCATACCCATGATGCCTGTTGATGGCTTGGGGAGCAGCTTTTTTTAGAGAGGGACCAGACGCCAGATATAAAAGACCCCTCCCCCATCTCCCAAGAATGGGAAATTGGCATTGAGGATAAAGATAGTCAGTGGACACCCCTCCCTGACAATGTAGGGTAGTGGCTAGCATCTCCACCCTGGAGCTAAGCCACCCAGGACTCAAATCCAGCCACCTCATGGCTGAGTGACTGTGTGACTTTGCAAGGTCCTGATGGCCTGATACATCATGCCTGGATCCACTCAGGGGTCCATTTCACACATGTAGTTGAGTGGCTGCAGCCTGCTTGAATAGTGCATGTAACCAAGGGATACTGTCCCGGATGCTTATTGACTTTGTAGGAGGCATTCATCTATCAGCTTGTTTCTCACACATTCTCTCTCTCTCTCTCTCTCTCTCTCTCTCTCTCTCTCTCTCTCTCTCACACACACACACACACACAAGCAGCACATACACATACACCTGTAATTAGAAGTGATAAATACCTTAAGAATATCCTAGACACCCAAGAGGAGATGCCCATCTCCGTAGAGAGCAGAGCGTATAAAATTAACCGGTTAGCAAGGGAGATGTTTGAATAGGAAAAGCCCACACGTGCCACACACAGGTCCTGAGGTCAGATAGAATACATCCCCATTGGGGCTGGAGAGATGGCTCAGCGGTTAAGAGCACCCTCTGCTCTTCCAGAGGACCCGGGTTCGATTCCCAGCACCCACATGGCAGCTAACAACTGTCTGTAGTTCCAGTTCCAGGCAAACACCAAGGCAAATAAATAAATAATAAATAAAGTTTAAAAAAAAAAAAAAAGAACACATCCCCATCAAAAAGCCATGAATGGGGTTGGGCCAGACACTGAGGTGCTTCCATCCAGCCAAGGCCCTGTGCCTTCAGGCAGTCTGAAGCCACTAGAATGCTTTGAGTGACATGATCAGATTTGTGATTTTAAAAGATCTCTTTGCAGGGAACTGGAAGCCAGAGCAACTGCCATGCTCACCGAGCACTGTCATATGGCGCTGTCACGTGGTGCTGTCAGCTAAACTAATTAGACACAAAGAACATAATGGCACAGTAGACTGTATCACTTGTCTAAGTCAGGTGGCTGGCAGACAGCAGAGGCCACACTCCACCCAGACCTCCACCTCCCCTGGCTTCCCTTTATAACTATTATCTTATTCCAACATCCTGGGAGAGTGTAGTCTTCACCCAGGTAGGTTAAAGTCACTCCCAAATCCCGTGGGGGAGTTCCTTTTGGGGTTCAGTTGATTCTGAGCAGCAGCCTAGGGCCACTGGAGGCCACAGGAGGCAGAATGTAGCAGCCTGTAGCAGCCAATCAGTTACAGTGATGTACCAAGAGGTCAGAGAGTGACCCCCAGCAGCCACCTTTATCCTCTCGTGCCATTTCCGGGAATCAGAACACTGTGACAGCTCAGCTGGGTGTTCTTCTTCTGGGTCTCCCCTTCGCCCAGTGCCTCAGTTTCCCCATTGGCAAAGCAAGACTCTTGAATCAGACAGTGACATGCTCCTGACCTAGACACAAACACACACACACACACACACACACACACACACACACACACACACACACACACACACACACACACACACACACGAGATTTCTGCAGGGGTTTCCCCTTTAACAGAGCGAAGCAAAAGAAGTAACACCTTGGGCTGGAGAGAAAGAACAGAGTCCTGCTGAGGAAGCCCCTTAAGGAGGCACGGAGCAAAGCTCAGGGTAGCGGTTCTCCAGGAAGAAAGCAGGATTGCTATATCCTGTCAGGAGACCATCCCCCACCACACTCTAGCTCCAGGTATAGCCTGACTTCCTAAACTGTACCTCTCACCCCATTCCCAGACTTGTAACACTTGCTTACAGCTCACAAACATCTAGAATGAGATCTGGTGCCCTCTTCTGGTGTACAAACAGAACACTGGATACATCATAAATAATTTGTTTTTGTGTTTGTTTTTGGTTTGTTTGTTTTAAAGAACTCTTTTATCTATCTATCTATCTATCTATCTATCTATCTATCTATCTATCTATCTATTTATTTACTATGTATACAGTATACAGAAGAGGGTACCAGATGTCACCATCCTGCAGAAACAGCGCAGCTCTGGGCAGCTTTGGGTCAGAGTCCCAGCAGAAGGAGTCCACCTCAGACAGGCCTTCAGCAAAGGTCAGAGCAGAGCACATCCCTAGGGACTCACTGGATGTGGCTCAAAAGAACAAAATGTCCTGCTACCGGCTTGTCTGCAGCAGGAGGGACTCTGCTGGGGAAGGAGGAGGCCTGACTTCACCAACGGCACAGATACTGAAGCATGGCATGGCTTTGGACGCAGCTCTGCCCCTCTCCAGTTTCTTTTTTTTTTTTTTTTTTAAACTTTATTTATTTATTTATTTTTGCCTTGGTGTTTTGCCTGGAACTGGAACTACAGACAGTTGTTAGCTGCCATGTGGGTGCTGGGAATCAAACCCGGGTCCTCTGGAAGAGCAGACGGTGCTCTTAACCACCGAGCCATCTCTCCAGCCCCCCCCCCCTGCAGTTTCTATCTGATGACAGGTGGTAGCAATCTGATTCTCAAGTTCCCAGGAGGCAGGGCTGGGAAGGGGAGTGACAGGGTATGACCATTCTACACTGTAGATGGTGGCTCAGGCTCTGAAGGCTGACCCAGCCTTTGAGTAGTTCAAAACGAGTCATGACCATTCTGGACTCTTCTAGATGGTCCTGCTTCTGACTATGTTCTCCCATATATCTACAATAAATGTTCCTCCAATAAATGTGGTCCTTTCCTTTTCTTTTTATCTATCTACCTATCCATCTATCTATCTCCATCTATCCATCCATCTTATCTTGTCCTGAAACCTGAAACAAATCATACTCTATTTTTTTCATTCAGTGTAATGGTGCATGACTTTAATTGTAGCCCTGAGGAGGATCTCTGTGAGTTCAAGGCCAGCCTGGTCTACATACTGAATTCCAGGGCAGCCAGGGCTATATCCCCCCACAACTCCCATCCCAGGGTGGGTGGGTGGGGGAAGCCAAAACCAATACCAAGAGCATCAGGTGCTCCTAACTGCTGAGCCACATGGACATGATCTAGGCAGGCCCTTGTGGAACGTTCAGTGGCACCAAGAAGACAGACTCAGAAAAAATAATCACAGTAACTAGAGAGGCTCAGAGAGGTCCAGAGAGGTCCAAGGACACACACAGCTAGAAAGGACGCCAGCAGCTGTCACACCCAAGGTTGCCTGGGTCCCAAGCCCTTATTTTTCCATGTTACTCAAAGCCTCATGAGGCTGGTTACAGTCAAGCAGAAGACCAGAGATGGGAAGTGATTTGTCAAAGGTCACACAGCAAGAGGTCAGCCAAATGCAGATGCAGATTTCCAGAACTCTCTCCAGAGGAGTTCCTGAGACCTAACGCTGAGGACACCACAGCTGGATGGTCATCAGGAAGCCTGTGCTGTATGTGCTGGATGTTAGTACTTTCTCTTCCTTGAGAGGTGAACCTGAGGTCTCAGAGATCCTGCAAGTTCATTGCTAAGGAGAGTCAGGGCATTCATTAAGAGGAGGCCATGGTCAGGAACCTCCTAGTTCATGTTTACCTGATTTCCCAAACCCACCCCTTATCTTGGCCAGGCTGGGCTCAGGTGGATGCTGCAGGAGGTCTGCCTTCAGGGAGATAGATGGCCCCTAGGTGCCATCTAGCGGCAATGAAGAGACATGCTACCCTTCCTCAACCTCCAAACCACAGAGCCCTTTGGGATACCAAAGGTGAATCAAATGTGAATAAAAGGACCCTTTTAATTTTTCAATAGAGTAAACTAATACCTAGTTGAAGCACATCTGCCCAGTCAAGGACGGACCTGGGTGTCTGAGGGTCCTGCAAAGAGAAGAGGCTTGCCCTGAGTTTGAGCTGGAAGACTCTGTGTGTGAGTGCAGAGGGGTCTGCATGGGGGTAGATCCCTTACAGTTTTGTCTGGAGGGCAACAACTGAGGTTTAGGTTGTAGCTGGATTACCAGGCAAAAAGATGAGGTAACAGTCAATGTTTCTCCATAGATAAATCCATAGCCAGAATACCCCCATTATCCCAAGGACAGACATGATTAGAAAAATCCCATCATGCTTAGAGGACAAACCACAGCTGGAGAAATCTCATGGTTTTGAAGGCCCTTGTCTTCAAGGAGTTTGATTTATCATTCGTTCACTTTGAAAATTAGCTCATTCTCTTTTTTTTTTTAAATTTTTTAATTATGAATAAAGTCACATTTTCTATCCGTGTATATCCTTATTCAAGGTCCCTTCCCGCTCCCACCCCCTCAAGTCACTGTCTCTTCTCTACATCTTCTCTAGCTTGTTCTCTTGTAATTTCCCCTTGAAGTCACTTCGGAGCCATGACCAAGCAGAACCAAACCCTACAGTCCTTACAGGGCAGACAACAGCATGTTCTAAGAAATGAACAAGATACAGAAGCAACTCAAACATGCAGGAGATACATCCCATGGCCCCCGTGGGTGCCTAGAACTGTGAACAGGACCCAGCTCCATATACAATATGCTTTTCCCACACATACAAACCTATGACAAATCTTGTTTTGTTTTGTTTTTCTGTGTGTAGCCCAGGCTGTCTTGGAGCTCAAGAGACCAGGCTGGACTTGAACTCAGAGATTCGCAAACCTTTGCTTCCTAAGTGCTAGAATTAAAGGTGTGTGCCATCACCACCCATCTTAAAAGTTAATGTATAAATTAGGCTCAATAAAAACCAATAAGAACCACCAATATAAAGCATATCAGTCATTACAATATACTGTAATAAATCATTGCCATCACTAATCTTGGGATATTGTGAGTAAAAGAAGGGTTCCTCAAATACAAGTATAAGGACACTGTGACAAGTCCATTTCATAATCAGAATAAAGGGCAGGTAGCCTATACCATGTGGAAACGCTGCATGAAGAGTGAGCCACATCCTGGGCAAGACAGAGAGGCACAGTGAGAAATTTTGATCATATTATTAAAAAATGGCTGAACAGGGGCTGGAGAGATGGCTCAGAGGTTAAGAGCACTGACTGTTCTTCTGGAGGACCTGAGTTCAATTCCCAGCAAAACCACATGGTGGCTCACAACCATCTATGATGAGGTCTGGTGCCCTCTTTTGTAAAACTGTATGCATAATAAATAAATAAATCTTTAAAAAAAATGGCTGAACAATTTAAAATTTAGGAATTGCCTGGGTACAGTAGCTCACACTTTTACTCCCAACATCCAGGAGCCAAAGGTAGGTAAATTTCCATGAGATCAAGGCCAGCTTGGTCTACAAACTGAGTTCTAGGACAGTCTGGGCTGCATAGTGAGATTTTTTTATTGAAGAAACCAATTAACAAACAAAGAAATAGAAAGAAAACTTTAGAAAGGGATTATTTATGGAATTTTCCACTTAATATTTTCTTTTTTAAAAAATATTTATTTTTATTTTATGTGAATTGGTGTTTTGCCTGCATGTATAACTGTGTAAGGGTGTCCTTGGAATTACAGACAGTTGTTAGCTGCCATGTGGATGCTGGGAATCAAACTCAGGTCCTCCTGAAGAAGAGTCAGTGCTCTTAACCGCTGAACCTTCTCTCCAGCTCCCCTACTTAATATTTTCAGAGCACAGTTGGTTATGGGTAACTGAGAAGTAGAAAGCGAGACCAAAGCTACAAGGAAGCTTCTGGGGCTGGAAAGACAGCTCAGTGGTTAAGGGCTGTAATTCCAGCTCCAAATGATCTGATGCCCTCTACTGGCCTCTTCAGGCAACTGCGTATAAACATACACATACACACGTACTTAATAAAATATACATTTTTTTTTTTTTTTTTTTTTTTTTTTTTTTTTTTTTTTTTTTTTTTTTTTTTTTTTTTTAAGAGAGAGCTGCTGCTGGGGACTGGAGAGGTGGCTCAGAGGTTAAGAGCACTGACTGCTCTTCCAGAGGTCATGAGTTCCACAACCAACTGTAATGAGGTCTGGCGCCCTCATCTGGCATACAGGGACAGGCAGAATACTGTATACGAAATAAATAAATTAAAAGAAAATGTTTAAAAAAATAAAGAGAGAGCTGCTGTAAAGCAGTGGGGTCTAGCTGACTGTGTCTGTTGTGAAAGCCTCACACACCGGGGCTGAAGTCATGACTTACCTCCAATCTTCAATATTCTCATAGAAAAAAGAGATCAGAGGTCATCTTTCCTAGGAGACTAAAGTTCAGGTCATGTCTGTTTTGTTTGCCACGGAAAGTGCCTCGTTTTCAGAAGATTGTAGCCTGTGTAGCTAGGTGGTGGTGTGAGCCTTTAATCCCAACACTCAGGAAGTGGAAGCAGATGGATCTCTGTGAGTTTGAGGCCAGCTTGGTCTACGGAGCTGGTTCTATGACAGCCAGGGCTACACACACACACACACACACACACACACATACACACTCACACACACACACTCACACACATGCACACACACACACACAAAACATATCTTGAAGCACTCTCTAAAAAAAAAAAGAAATATAGCCTGTGTTGAGTTTCCTTTCTAGTGTTGTGATACAGTGGGGTTACAGATCCTGGGGATGCTCAAATCTCATCCACAGAGGTGTTTCAACCCTGGAGTACCACACTGTTGGCCAGACAGGGGGTCCCCAACATTCTGGCTTCTGATACTTCACTTTCTGCTGAACAGAGGACCTAGGTCACCAGCAGGACAGTAAGAAAATATCATTGACTTTTGGGGTCGGGTTATAATGATTCTGTGGCTTCTGTGTGGCCTCTCAGATAGCTTGGGCGAAACCCGTGTGGTACTGGAAGGGCTCTTGGGGTGCCCTGTGTGGAAGACTTTGTGACTAGAAGCCTGCTGGCCTTGGGAGCAGCCACATGGGAATAGAACTTCACGTCCCAGCTCACGGACTGAAGCCTGATTACTCAGAAGAGACCGGAGCCAGCTCATTTACCTCCAGATTCTCAGTCCCCAGAACTACGAGTGTCCCTGCCGGCTGTGTTAGGATGTGAAACGTAAATGTTAGGATTTTGTTAGGAATAAATGGGTGAATGGGTACTGGGGGGCTAATCATCAGGCTGTCTTTGAGTGACCATCACAGAGATTCTCTGAGGAGGCTACCATCTATGCCCATTTCACAGCTGCAGAGATGGGAACAGGTTCTTGAGGAACCCCCAAAATCACTCTTGCAGCCCTGGACCGCCATTATGACCATATGTCTGTTCCACCTGTCTAGATGACTCTGGCTTGTAGGGAGCTGCGTTGTACCATGCCCTAAAGGTGGCGCTGGTTTCCGCCTTCCACCTTTTGTGAAGGTGAGTGCTCTCGGGAGTAAGCAACTCCTTATTGGTTGTAGGCGAGGATGGTGGCTTGCTTCCGGCGCCTGGGGACCTATGGGCAATGTCCACGTAGTTTACCGGGATTGGAAGCCCAGAGGGTATTTAGCCACAAGCGGACTTCCTCCCAGGGTCGTTCGGCGTTTGTCTAAGAGTGAGAGTGGTTGTTCGTCATATGTCTGAGAGTGAGAGTGAGTGAGTAAGTGAGTGAGAGACAAGATAAGATAATTAAAGGCCCGAATAAACTGCAAAGAGAAGGATCCGGTGTTGCGTGCTCCTTGCGGGACGAGGTGGCACGGGACTCTGGCTGACACCTGGTCTAGGATAGGCTCCCTGCAGCCTCCAATTCTGGCTGAGGCTGGCACTGGAATAACATCAGCGTGTGCTGCAGAGCTGCCCATGGTATAGCTCAGGAGCCATGAGAATGTTGTGCTGTGCCCTGTTTAGGTGTGCTAGCTCAGTGGGGGGCATGGTAACTTGACCTCTGTGCAGTCCCCCCCCCCCGCACCCCTTGGGGGGTGTTAGTCACTGTGTAGGCGGGAACAGACAGGCTCAGGGTGCTAGGATTCCAGGTGGCCACCATTGCTGCACTCCCTGTAAACCTGCTGCGGTCATACACCCCAGGGGCTGAGGCCCTGCCCCTTGATGTGCTGGGTGCACACAGGGAAGGGCTTGGGGACTCTACTGTCTGTGACAAAGACAATGGCAAATTTGGAGAATCAGAGGAAAATTGCAAGTTGTTCTTGACTTCCCAGAGGTTTCTGGGTTCTCACAGCATCCAGGCTCAAGACCTATCGGAAAAAGCTGGGCTTCTCCGGGCTGGAACAGACACAAAGGTGCAGCTTTGGGCTAGGTCCTGACTTTTTCTCCCACTCTTTTTTTGCCTCAAGCAAGTTTGTTACTCGCTCTGGGTCTCTGAAAATTTCACATAAAAAGCATAAGGATGACCATGGTACCTGCTCTCTGAGAATGCATGAGCTTGATAGAGACATGTGCTCATGGGTTCCAGGCTTTGGACCTAGGTGGCTGTCATGTGTCCTCAAGTGATCTAACAGGGAGCTGAGTTTCCTCACTGAACACATAGTTAATTAAGACCAGGAGGTTGACATCACCCTGCATCTGCAATTGGACACAGGATATGGCCCTTTAGGCAACATGAGGAGATAGACAGGACCCCAAGTCCCTGGGGTGGGGTGCACACAAAGGCTTCTTCTCCTCATAGATTCCAAAGAATAGAGGCCCTGCAAGACCATTCATTCCTTTCTGGCAGGTCTCTGTCCTGCTGGGCAAATACTGTATGCTCAGCCCTTGCCCCAGCTCAGCATGGGAACCTCACTCACTGGCGTGAGCAGTCCAGTGGGTCTGCATACCCAAGACTGAGCTCTGATGCCCCAATCTATTTCAGGCTGGCCCTGCCCCCACCAACTACTCTATTCCCTCTGCTGCTTCGCTTGATATTGTGACCTGATACATTGGTCCCTGGGTCTTTATTTAAAAGGGATTAAGATGTTTGGGATACACAGAATTCCTGTTTCTGCCAGGGTAAAGTCTGAGGCTCAGAGTGTTCAGGTATTGAACTGAACCCATACAGCCCAGAAATTGAAGGTGGGTGTGGATGATATTAGTTTTCCCTGGCCAGCAGGGTCTTCAGCGTGGATCTAGACCTGGGAAGGAAGCAAATGGAAGGACAAGACAAATCTCTCTGTTCAAGTCCTCCAAAGCTTTATTTATTTATTTTTTTTTTAAAGATTTATTTATTATGCATACAGTTTTACAGAAGAGGGCACCAGACCTCATCATAGATGGTTGTGAGCCACCATGTGGTTTTGCTGGGAATTGAACTCAGGTCCTCTGGAAGAACAGTCAGTGCTCTTAACCTCTGAGCCATCTCTCCAGCCCCCCTCCAAAGCTTTATTATTACAGTCAATATTTATACAGAATCTCTGCCATGCAGGTAGCTGGGAGACAAGGGGTGGGATGTTCAAAAGAATGTGAGGGGAAGTAACAGACAGGGTAGAATTGATATGGAAATCTATCTGTTATCCGTTGAGGGTCTGGGGAAGGTCACCTTGCTGATCTAAGAAGGTCGAGGAGAAAGCCTGGAGTCATGGTTAACAATAAGGGTGTGTAGTCTCTGATATTTCACTATCTAGGGTATAGGCTGTTGGCTAGCTATAGAAGCTATTTTATAAAATAGGGCTAAGTTGACTTTGGCTCCCAACAATTAGTGAGACTTCCTCTGAGGGCTTTGGCCCCTCTTCTTAGGCCAGGAGCCCAGAGTTACTGGGAAGCTTTGGTGGCTGGGGTTGGGATAATGATACAAAGGAGGCTATGGCCAAGGATTTTGACGTTCTCCAGAACTGCAGGTGCAGAGAGCCTGGAGGGTGATGCTTCAAGACCTCAGTGATAGGAAGAAAAGAAGGCCTGTGACTAATCTTACCCTGGGATGGGGGGACAAAGTCCTATATCACTTAGGTGACTCCCTTCTAGTCCTTGGCCACGAAGGATGACTCAGCTTGGCCATGGGACCATTGTCCTCTCACCTGTTATTCTGGTAAGGCTGCCTCTTAAGATGCCATGACTGCCAACACCAGGAGCCTGTGCCAGGATGAGCCTGGCCAGTGCCCAAGGCGGTGCACCTCTGCACGTCCCTTAGTGGCCTCAGATGGCCCTGTGTTCTCACTGGGGCACGTCCTATCCTGGTACTGGCTACTTCTGGGTTGGCCAGGTCTTGCATCTGATCTCGAGTCACTTGGTACACCCCAAGAGCAGATCTTTTTCTCCACGGAGTCCAGGAGACTTTGTGGGATTGGGGGATGAGAGAAGCCGGAAACCAAGACAAGGAGTTAGGAGTTTAGGGTCCAACATGTCTGCCCATAGGGGTGGGGCACCCAGAGAGACAGAGGCTGAGGACACCTGTATCCTTAACCATACAGTCAGAGCTAGACAACCATCAAAGGCACCCAAACTCTGCAGTGCAGACTCTGGGGTGACAGCTCCCTGACTTGGGGCTGCAGAGAGCAATGGGCAGGGAGAAATTCTGATCATTTCTTCCTGGAGTAGACCTAAGCTGAGTGTATCCTTTGGGTCACCCTCCCTGTTAGCAGCTGTCTCTCATCTAATGCTCTGTCCCCTTGGACCCAGACAAGGGAGGTAGACCTGGCTGTGCCACACTTGCTCTGGGATGTCTGGGGACCTGATGGATAGTGGCTCACTGGGCTGTCCCTCCTCTCTCTCCTATGGTGACCCACCACCCTGGCCAGGATGCTGTCTGAGGGCAGAGTCAAGAATGAGCACAATCCAGGCACGTTCTTGCAAACTACATTAGCTCTTCTTATCCTCGGAGAAATTTGAAATAAGAAAATTATTATTAGGGCTGGAGAGATGGCTCAGAGGTTGGGAGCACTGACTGTTCTTCCAGAGGTCCTGAGTTCAATTCCCAGCATCCACATGGTGGCTCACAACCATCTATAATGGCATCTGGTACCCTCTTCTGTATACATAATAAATAAATAAATCTTTTTTTTTTTAAAAAAAAAAAGAAAATTATTATTATACTTCAGGAGGGGAGACTGAGGCATGGAGGCGCGAAATAACTTGCCCCAAGTCTTATGGCTCAGGAGAGTCTCCAGCGGCCTCCCATAGACACTCCTCAGTCAGGTGAGAGGTGAGTAACCTGGGACCTGACTACCCCTGGAAGGCCGGATGTCACCTTAGACTTGCAAGCCTGGCTTGACTGCAAACGTTTAGCATAGGATTTGGTGTCTGGTCTTAGTTGGCAAACTAATGAGCTCTGGGCTCACAACACCTGTGGGTTCCCTGCTATATTCCAGGGAGCTGAGAGTGAAGGGTCTGTGCAACACACACACACACACACACACACACACACACACACACACAGACCACTACACATTTACATGTACACACATGCTACCTTCATTATGTTGTCTACCACTGACTGCAAGCTGAAGTTCTGGGTGCAAATCCTACCCTGCTTCGTCTCAGGCGGGTGATCTCGGGCAGGCCCTTTGACTGTGTTACCATTATCTGTGAGCCAGGAATGGCAGTTGTACCATCAGGGTTCTCCAGAACCCAAACCAAAAAGGATGTACAGAAAGAGAGTTAGGGTAAGGACCTGGCATTGGGGCCGGTACAGGTGAAGTCTGCAGGGTTAGTGGGAGGTCGGAAGCCCAGGAGTCACACAGTCACTGGGCACAGAATTCCTTTTTTACCGGGGGCTCTACCTCCTTTTCAAGTCTTTTAACTTACGGACAAGGCTCACCATTGGCATGGAGGTCATCTGCCCTATGCAGCATCTCTCCACTTAGATGTTAAATTCCTCTTCACAGCAACGTCAGAAATGGTGTTTGACTCTCTGATATTGAGCATCATAGCACGTAGAAATAAAATTGGGGGGCTGGAGAGATGGCTCAGCGGTTAAGAGCACCATCTGCTCTTCCAGAGGACCCGGGTTCGATTCCCAGCACCCACATGGCAGCTAACAACTGTCTGTAGTTCCAGTTCCAGGCACAACACCAAGGCAAATAAATAAATAAATAAATAAAGTAAAAAAAAAAAAGTTTAAGAAAAAAAGAAGAAATAAAATTGGTGGGGGTGGCAAGCATGGTCATATTTGACTCACAGAGCCACTGGAAGGACCCACAGGTTAGAATATAAGAAAAAATTTGAATATGTCGAATACTCTTCACGCCTGCTTCTCCCTCCCCCTTCATCATCACAAAACACTCCCCCCCAAAATCTAATCCTGCCCCTGACTAGTCAGGCCCTCAGTTTAACCGTTTCTGGTAGACTAACTCAATTGCTTATTTTGGGTGGAATCTGGTGCATGGGCACTGGTTGACATACCACTGCTCAGTGGAAGCAGGAATGCCCATCCACTCTCTAGGTCCCACCATGTCTCATGTGCGTCAGTCTTCAGTGCTCTAGATAAGCCTGGGTCATAACCCAGTAGGCCCACAGTCCCCCGCTCTCCAGCTGGAGGGGCGGCCCTTCCTCCTGCAGCCTTGTGATAGGAAGACTGTGGTTCAGGCACGCAGACCTCTAGTGCGGACTGTACCACAACCATTGCTGCTTGACAGGCTTCTGGTATTTTGACTTTGCAGATCACAGTTCTCTGGCACCCTTTTTACTTCCATTTTTATTTATTTATTTGCCTTGGTGTTTGCCTGGAACTGGAACTATAGACAGTTGTTAGCTGCCATGTGGGTGCTGGGAATCGAACCCGGGTCCTCTGGAAGAGCAGACGGTGCTCTTAACTGCTGAGTCATCTCTCCAGCCCCCTACTTCCATTTTTAAATAATTATCACTATTATGATTTTCCTGTGGGCTTCAATGAAGGATAAGGATGTATACAATGATAGTGTCTTTAAACAAAATAATTCTTTGAGGGAAAACTCCTGCCTCCGTGGAACCATATAGCATGATGACTCTGTACACAGGAATCCTTGTGTCCCCCTGACCCTAATTACACCAAGCACAGGAAAGTTAGAGATTTACTAACTGAACACACTTGACCCCAAGGATGAACTGTCTACAATTCAGATCCTGAGCTTGAGGCCATTAGGGCAAGAGTTCAGTTAGGAAGTATAGCGAGATCAGAATCCGGTACTATGGGGGAAAAAAGCAGGACACCAGGACCCTTCCTTCTGAGCACATCTGAGGGGAACTGGTCCACGGAGTAAAGAATGAGGAAACAGCTCAGTGCTTATTATGCTACATGATGCAAACACTGCATCATGCCCCTTGGAGTGTCTAATCCCCAGAAGGCCTTTTCCCAAGACCAGGCATTTGGATAAGGGCCTCCATTCCCTCTGGGGCCTGAGGGAAGGTCTCGCTTGCTAAAAACAATCATTCTCTTTATCTCTGGAGAAGGAACTTGCAACCCTTCCACTGATGTAGGAGGATGCTGTGCTGGTGGAATTACTGAACCTTTGGCATTTAGATACTTGTCCCAGGAATGCTGTAATGAAGTTAATGGCCGCTTTCCCGGAATCACTGAACCTGCTTGCAGTCTTGCCTGTGGCTAAATGATTGAATATAAAAGGTGTAGTCTTTTTTTCAATAAACTGGCAGCCATCCGGGTTCACCCTCAGATCGTGTCAGTCTCCTTCCCCTCACCAGCTCCACACCTCCTCTTGGGGTCCTGAGCCTCACTGGAACTTGACTCACCTCTGGCTGGATGACACCCAATCGTGAGACACTCATGATGAGACCTTACGTGTCAAAGGGGTCAACACAGGCAGGTGTTTATTTCTAGTTCTATTACACAGATTCTAATTAATTTTATTTTATTTAAAAACACTTTTATTTATTTATTTATTTGCATTGGTGTTTGCCTGGAACTGGAACTACAGACAGTTGTTAGCTGCCATGTGGGTGCTGGGAATTGAACCCGGGTCCTCTGGAAGAGCAGACGGTGCTCTTAACCGCTGAGCCATCTCTCCAGCCCCCTCTAATTAATTTTATAATGAGAGCTTCAGAACCAGATATTGAGGAAAAGCTGAAAGATCAGAGAGACAGAGGAACAAGTCACAGCCAGTTCTCACCCAACCAATTCCTCAGACTGAAAGGGGAAGATCCAGCCTCCACCAATCCTCAGACTGAATGCCTCTAAGTCCCTAGTCGAAAGCCAGGGAACTGTCTCCTGCTGCCTTATATACCTTTCTCTGCCCAGCCATATAACTTTCTGGTTCAAAGTTCCTAGTGCTGGGATTAAAGGTGTGTGTTTCCTTAAGTACTGGGAGCAAAGGCAAGGGATCCCAAGTGCTGAGGTTAAAGGTTCGTGCCACCACTACCTGGCTCTGTTTGGCCTTGAACTCACAAAGATCCAGACGGATCTCTGCCTCTGCCTTCTGAGTGCTAGGATTAAACGCATGTGCCACTACTGCCTGACCTCTGTGGCTAACTCTGTGGCTGGCTCTGTTCTCTGATCTACAGACAAACTTTATTTCTTTAAAGCACACACATATATCACTCATAGTTGTCTGCAAAATGTCAACTTAGAAAAAAGATTTGTATTTGTGGTGACCTGTGGTTGGACAATGACCAGTTTGATGTGTATCCGTTGAAGGTGAAGCTTTTGTGTTATTTTAACTCGTACCTTTCATTTGCTAACCCTATCAGTGTACACGATAAAAACACAGGTTTAAATCACCAGTAAGTGGCTGAGGAGTGTGCACAGGTGTAGCCTGTCATGGCTGAGTCCATTGCTTTGGTAATTCGGCACAGCTTTATAAGTGGCTCTCAGTATATCACCAGGCTGGGGCCCAGACGATCCCTCTTTGTGCTCTGTCCAATTCCAACTCACCCAGCTTGTCACAGCCCAGGTTGAGTGGTGACATCTGGGTTTCAACAATCCCTGAGGAGATCACTGTACTGTGTACTTATGGGACCCGCAGGGGTCACAGTACCATGGGCAGAAAAATGGGAGCACAGATATGTGTTGAGGAGCTGGGTGTAGCTGGACAGACATACATACATCAGGGGACATTTCCTATGGACACGCCACATGCATGGGCACAGACAGACAGACAGACAGACAGACAGACAGATCAGCATCAGAACTTCCAGGGTCCCCCGAAGCCTTCTGAAGCATGTTTTCTTATTTATTTATTTGATAATGTCTCTCTAGGTAGCTCTAGGTGACCTGGAACTCACTTTGTAGACCAGGCTAGCCTCTAGGGAGACTCTGCCTTTCAGTGCTAGTGAAATATGAATTCTAGTTGGTATTTAATGAAAACTCAGAGTCAGATATTGGGGCAAAACTGGAATATCAGAGAGAGGAAACAGACCACAGTCAATCTCACCCACCAGACTTCTCAGAATAAAAGCTATCTTCCAGATTCCTCAGCTTGACTCGTTGCTTCTACAGAATACCTCAGTGTCTGCCTACATCTCCTTAAATATCTTCTTTGCCCAGTTGTTTCACTTCCGGGTTCAACTTTGCATCATAATTTTAGAGTTAGGATTAAAGGTGTGAGCTACTACTATTTGGTAGTTAGGCCTTGAACTCACAGAAACACAGAAAGATCTCTGTCTCTGGAATTGTGGGACTAAAGGTATAGGTTACCACTCTGACCCTCCTGGCTTGACTGTGGATGACTCTATTCTCTTATATTCCAGGATGATTTTGTTAAATATAAAATATGTCACCACACACTCGGATAAAAACATGCGTCACCATGTCTGGCCTGCATGCAATTTTTTTTAAATGCCTACTGTTTACAAACCATGCTCACATAAGTGCAATACAACAGTATTCCAAGCTGGCCAGATGTGCCATGGGCTAGAGAAAAAACCCACACTGTCCTATAGGGGATATCAATAATCACAACTTCTATTTCTGGAAGTATGGTGGCCTTTGTGTCATGAATCCACCCCACTCTCAATACTGTAATAATTTCAGATTTAAAACAGCTGGATATGGGGGCTGGAGAGATGGCTCAGCGGTTAAGAGCACCGTCTGCTCTTCCAGAGGACCCGGGTTCAATTCCCAGCACCCACATGGCAGCTCACAACTGTCTGTAGTTCCAGTTCCAGGCAAACACCAAGGCAAATAAATAAATAAATAAAGTTTAAAAAAAAAAACAAAAAACAAAACAAAACAAAAAAAAACCCAGCTGGATGTGGTGGCAGACATATTTAATCCCAGTCAGCGCTTAGGATACTGAAATGGGGATGGATAACTTGCCCTGTGGGATGGTGTGTTTTGAACACTAGTGAGTGTTGCTTCAGAAACTGCCTTTGTTTCTTTGGCCCACACCTTTTCAGACTGTAAGATTTCTGTACCCAAGCCTCAGGAAGGCTGTGGCCATTGAAAACAAGAAATAACCTGTGTCATTGCCTGAGTGCATGGATGGAAAGTGTAAGGTTCCATTTGAGCTAGGAAGATTGCTGGAATAATTCACAGGACTCCCTGCCACTCTGAAACTCATGAAGAGTGGTCTCAGAGAAAAGGGCTGTGCTTGGGGTCACCTCCAGATCTCAGAGCACTGTGGGTAGATTAGAAAAACATTCTTTCTTTGAGGCCACAGCTTGGTACAGAGAACAACGGAGAGCCAAGCCTTAGAAGCTTCCTTGGTCCAGCACTGTGTGGAATGCACACCTGCATTGACCTGGCTGGGGCCTGGAGGAGACAGCAAAATCCAGGAGGGGCCTTTGGAAGCAGCTGGGGGTACAGTGGCCCCCAAGGATAACATCAGGATCTGGTTGCAGTCACTCTGCCACCTCCATACTCACATACAGCATATGGAATTCAGCATGTGGAATTTGCCAAAGCTTGGCTGGGGCTGACCAGAAACCTCAAAGAAATGGAAGTATTTGCCTCTGGCGCCATGAGGACTCAGAGCAGACACTCTGCCGAGCAAGAGTGTCTAAAGAAGCAACCGGCATGTGTGTGCACGGTGGAGCTCTTAACTCTTCTATTTTTACTTCCAGGTTTGACATGATTTGCTGGATGAACAGCAAGGCATATGACAAATACCTGGCATTCCTCTGCAGCCCACATTTCTTCCTGCTGATTTAACCATCAGGAGCGGGAGTGTCTGTGACAGGAATGCTGATGAATGACTAATAGCAGGGTAGAGAAAACTCCTTCAGCTCCTAGGAAGATCATGTGTCAGGAAGGGCCCATTGTCTGAAAGTCAGTGGAATTTCTATAAGGTAAGGGCACAACCCCACATAGGAGTGAAAACATTATTATTATTAACCATCATCATTAATATCGTGGTACATGCTTGATGTATGTGCGCACATGTGTGCAGGTCAGTGGTCAACTTCATGGAGTTGATCTTCTCGTGGGTCAAATTCAGATCACCAGGATCAAAACAATATCCCTCCCTTTGAAACAATGGACTCCCCCAAATCGGGATCTCAGGTCAGGAAAGAAAAGGTGAAGTTAGGAGCTGCCCAGAAGGAAATTTCGCTCAGTTTGGACAACTGCCAAACCCCCTTGCAGGACAGAGGAGAGGAGATGATGGTGATGGAGACCACAGCTCGACCCTGAAGATGGACTTGAGGGGTCTGGTGTGGCCACACTGACTAAATCTCCTTTCTCTGCTTCTCCATGTCACCATCTAATCGGCCTATTGAGGACTGGAGGCTGAGCCTGACTGTATCAGCCCTGGGAACAGACCTGCTCCCCGTCCTTGGTTAGACTCACACGCACACTATCGTGCAGTCTGCACTGGAGATGTGGGTTCCCCCCCCCCCCGCCCCGTGTTTGGATAATATCTCCCAGTTGTCTGTCTTCTCTGTAGCAGAAGGTCAGCAGCTGCCGCTGTTGGCCACTGGCTCTGTCCTGGGGTCAGGGTCCCTGTTGTCTTCCAAGCCACTGTTTGGATCTCAGCTCTGCCACTTCCTGGCTGGGTGACCTTCTCACATTGCCTCAGCTGTTGGATCTACATCTCCTCCCTGTCTCCTGCTGACCCTACTTGCATTCCTACCATTATTATACTGATCAGAACCCTTTCTTCCCTGTCCCCAAACCCAGACCAGTGTGTGCCTGCCATTAAGAGGTGACCACAGAAAGGTGCCTGTCCAACATCCTCTCTGCCTGTCTGTAATCCCAGAACACAGCTTCCCATTTCTTCCTGAGATGCTTATAAGTGTTTCCCTTGCTGGAAGGGATAAAAAAAAAAATACAGGCAGAGACAATAAATGAGGAGTTTCAGGGTATTTTATTGAAAGAAGTGAGTCAGTGGGAACCTGAGTGACAGGTGACCAGATGCCCATGGTCTCTTTTTCACCCTCTACTCCTGCTAAGCAAAACTCTGCACCTCAATCAAGGGTCAGGGTCTGGTAGTCAGAGACTTGAATTTGGGATCAAATGTGACAACAGGAAGAGGAATTTTTCTGAAATCAGGACGAAGTGGTTTGGGACTTAGGTCACAGGAGAACTGAGCATGACCCAACAGAACTGAGGAAGCAGAAGCCATTTTGCACTTCTGAGTCTCAGATGGTGCCACCTGGAGCCCCATCCCCAGGAGTGTGGGTGAGGTGGCTGGATGCCATGCTATGTTCCCTTCTTCTGCTAACCTAGGACACTGCACACTCTACTTGCTATATGACACTGGGTCCCAGCTTGGTGAGCTGGGCAGTGGGGGCAGGTGGCTTATCCCTGGAAGCCCAGCTCCTTGTACTTGGCGGCAATGTCATTGCGGAATAGCTCCAGGGCTTTGCTCATGGCTCCCTGAGCATCTGTTCCAAAATCCCCGGGATGTTTATTCTGCAGAACTTGGATGATGATTTCTGAGATAAACTGCAAAAAGAAAAACAAGAGATCGCAAGTCACGGAGCTGAGAAAACCATGAGCTGTGGGTATCTACCCACTGCCTACCTCTTTATTCCAGAACCATTTCCCGAGCCCTTATGATGCCCAGGTGCCATTCTGCATAATCACTGTGAATCAACTTCTTTAAACCATTGAAGCCAGGAAGGGGCCCTTGAACTCAGGGGGTATTTCTTGAATCTCCACTCTTACTGTCTGAGTGAAGGACCCATGCCCAGCAGCCAGTCCAGGAGAGCTCATAGGTCATAGATAAGATACCTTCCTCGCTCAGGGTGTTGGCACAGCTGAGATCTGTGTTAAACCAGGATGCCCAGCAGGAGGATTTCCCATCATGTGCATTTATCTCTGAGGTTGGGACTGGGATGATTATTGCCTTAGGATCACACCAAGCAAGTGGTCATGGGTATTAGGGAAGGGACAGGTGATATTAGGCACCCTCATTGTCCAGATGGAGATGGGCATCTGTGTGGGACCACCCCGAATCTGAAGGCTCATAATAAAACTGTCACAATGTTTATCATTGGTCAACTGGACTTTGGTCCCATACAACCTTGGCTGCTGCACCATGTGGTGATATTTTACTGAGGAAACTACCAAGTGGCCTGGTTGGGGTCATGCAGCAGGTAGATAATAAGCTAACGTTGTTCATTAATAGCTGTGGACAGGCCCCTGCTAGCGCAGGAGGGGGGCACAGCTGATGCTTTGATCTCTTTCACCAGATCCTCACACACAAGTGACATAACAGACATGAGAGCGGAACACAGCAGGAGGAGGCGTCAGGGGACACAGGTGCCACATCCAGAAGGCTCAGGGCTCCTTTGCAAACGCAGCCCTGGGAACTCTGCCTTTCAATTAACAGATACAGCAAAAAGGGTGGGGCTTGGATCTGCAGAACCAAACCTGCCCTTAGGGAGAGTCCTATGCCTGGGCTTACTCTTCCCTCTGACCCCAGCTGCAAAATGGAGACTGACAGGACCCCCTGGGAGATCCTGGCCTGGCTTCCCTCCAGGCCACAGGACAGCTGGTGTCTGGACCATCATGGAGTGGGGCAGCCATGCACTGACTGGCAAAACAGAGGTTATCCTTGTCTGCTACCACTCTGACAGAACACTGAGTGGGAATCCTGCCTCTGTGACTTGCATGAGCAGTTTGTGCCTCAGTTTCCCCAACCGTCCAATGGATACAATAAGGGCTCCTGTGTTGTGTGCCACCTCGCCAGCAAGGAACACACAACACCGGATCCTTCTCTTTGCAGTTTATTCGGGCCTTTAATTATCTTCTTGTCTCTCACTCACTCTCACTCTCAGACATATGACGAACGACCCTGGGGGGGGTCTGCTCTTAGCGAAATACCCTCAGGGCTTCCAATCCAAGATAGCCACGTGGGCATCACCATAGGCTCAGATACGCGGAAGCAAGCCAGATCCTTGGCCTTAGCCAAATATGGAGTTGTTTACCAGGGAGAGCGCTCAAGGCCAACGCCATCTTAAGGTGTGGCTGTACGCAGCTCCCTACACTCCTGTTGATGGGAGAAGGCAAGTTGCATGTTGGTCATATTTCACATTGAGGTGCTCACCCAGCATCCTCAAGGGGAACAGAGCTGGGGCCAGTTGCAGAGGAGAACCTGAGCAGCTGAGCTGGGATTGAAATGTCTGTGTTTGGAGACCTGCCCTCCTTCTGTGGCCACCTACCTCCAGGTACTTGATCGGGATCTTGTGCTTGGTGGCATGTGACTGGGCCAGAGGCTGGATCTCTGCAGCATGCTGACCCTTCTTCTTCAGGATGGTACCCAGGGCTGTGAGCACGGTGCAGCCATGCTTCTTGAGGTCCTCTGAGCCTTTCATTTCATCTTCTGACTTCAGGTTCTTGAACTTGTCAAACTTTTCCAGGGTCTCAGGGTGAGTCTTAAATAGCCTGGGGGACAAGATGTGTGGAGTCTGAGGCCACCAGGCTGCAGTTGTGTTTCTCTACAGTTGTATGGCATGGGCTGGCTCACCACACCTCTCTGTGCTTTTCCCTACAAACAGGGATGACATGACCTGTGTTCAAAAGAGGTGACCCATCGGGCGTCGGGCACTGTATGTGTGGGGTAATGCCTGCTGTTCTTTTATTATTATTATTATTATTATTATTATTATTATGCATACAGTACACAGAAGAGGGCACCAGATCTCATTATAGATGGTTGTGAGCCACCATGTGGGTGCTGGGAATTGAACTCAGGACCTCTGGAAGAGCAGCCAGTGCTCTTAACCTCTGAGCCATCTCTCCAGGCCACCTGCTGTTCTTTTGTTCTTACGATATCATCACCCTCTTCTTCTCTTGGTCTCTGACAGAGGCAAACGTGGTGACGTCTCTCTCTGTGTCCTTACCTCATTTTCTCTGTTACCCGGACAGTGGGGTGTGCTGGGATTAGGCACCTGTGTGTCAGCTCTATGCTGGGGTCCCTCTTACTTTCCATATCATCCATACTCTTCCTGTTTCATAGACAGGGATAGGACCCTAAAGTTTCGGAATGTCCCCAAGAAGATCTCAGGGCTGGTGTGCAGAGAAGCCAGGTAGCCATTGGTTCTGGGTGACTGAGAAGGTCTACCCCAGTCTACCTGAAATTCTAGATCTCCTCCTGGCCAGCTGTGGCTGCCATGAGACACCTCTGTCTATACCCAGCATAGACTTCAGAATCTACCTCACTCATTTTCCAATGATGATGGCAAAGGGGCCCACCAAAGGCTATAACTGTTCCTGCCTGCCACCTTGGTAGCTCTGAATTTACTCTGCCAGGGACCCAAGCCCTGCTCTGGGAAGATGGTGAGGGATATAAGGGCTACCACGCTTCTCAGATGAGTCAGTCCCTGATCCACTCAGGGACAAATGAAACACCACCAAGGGCCATGGCTTGCCCTGGGTCACAGCAGGTGGGTGTCAGAGCTCAGAACTGGAGCCCTGACAATACTAGAATTCACATCTGATATCCTCTAGAGTCCAACCCTGACGTGTTTATCAGCATGACCCTGGCTACCTAGGCTCTGTGTTATCCTTAGAACACCTCTAGAACACATGCATTTCTCTTTATGTTCCAAGCCTTGTGGGAAGCACCTGGTCCCCATGGCCCCCACCCCACAGTCCTATGGCGAAGATTTCTTATGACCAGAACACCAAGCTGCTTTATCTAACCCAAGAGCTGGGTCTGGATGCTGAAGAGTCACTTTCTGACATGATCCCCTGAGTTTGTGATCTGCTGATGTCTCTACCTCTCCTCTTGAGGTGCCCCATAGCCTCATGGGGACAATGGGGCCTGTGTTTGTGTGTGTGTGTGTGTGTGTGTGTGTGTGTGTGTGTAAAGCTGGTGTTCTTCCCTTGTTCTGCCTATTAGTGAGGGACAGTCGGTGGCTTCTGGGTTTTGAGTGAGAGTCCTGCATAAGAGAGTGTGAGCACCTCCTACAGAGAATGCACAAAGGCCATATACAAATTTACCGAAGCCTCACAGTACACCTGCAGCAAATTCTGCCATTGCATCAGGTCACAGAACTGGGGGTCTAGTGTACACTCAGCAGAGGGAGTGTGGGGGCTCGGCCTCTCAGTGTATAGCCCCTTTGTCCCCAGACAGTGTAGGACAGTTATGGGGCACAATGTCCCACAGTGGGAATAGACCCCATATCACTAGTGAATGGATGCCTCGTATAGCCACTGAGGTCAGTCGGTCTATGCCGGTCTACATTCATGGTCATTCAGCACAGAGGCCTTCCCACCACTCAAGCACTTCACTGTGTGACGTGTCCTGTGTGATGCTCATCAGTCATCAGGCTCCTGATGTGCCCATTCCAGGTGCATGGACTCAGGAACACACATGAATTATTTCTTGCTCTGTGATTCCAAGCTATGCCAAGGCAGCCGTCGCTGCAACACGCTGCTGTGAGAGCCTGATGTTAGTGGACTCCATGTGACAGCTGTAGAAATGGAGGCACCAGAAGCCTGAGTGTCCTGCAGAGGTTTAACTAGACTTCATGGCTCCCCCTTTACCCTCTGGGTGACCACTGAGCCCTATCACGATCGCACAAAGGCATCCCTGTTGTAAATGCTAACGTACAAATTCACCCCCTCCACACACATACACATGCTCTCAGATGCACCCCAGGGACACACAAGTCTGTTCTGTATGTGTGTGATGAGCCACACACACAAGCTGGTGCCACGAAGATTGGGCGGGACTGTCCCCATTTGGTTATGTCACAGTATCACTCCGGGAGCCCATCCAGAGCTGTGTGCGTCATTGGCAGCTTGTCTCTGGCACCTTGTCCAGGGTCCCTGAGCTCCCAACTATTATTATCTAGTGACAATGATCCTTGAGTTCCTGCTGACAGATGGGAGGCCTGACGCCCATGGGTGAGTCCAAGGTCAGCAGACTGGAAGGGGCAGAAGAGGGCAAGAACGAGGACTTGAGGCTTTGGGCTTTAGATACATTACATTCTAGTTCTGGCCCAGGTTCTAGTGTCCTGTGTGATGCTGAAACAGTAACTCAAGAAGGCTCCCCCACAAAAAACGTCATCCTAGGGGTTGGAGAGATGGCTCAGCAGTTAAGAGCACTGGTTGCTTTTCCAGAGGAACCAGGTTCGATTCCCATCACCCACATGACCGCTCACAACTGTCTGCAACTCCAGTTCTGGGTGAACCAATGCCCTCTTCTGGCTTTCTTGGACACTGCATGCATGTGATGCATATTCATATAAGCAGGCAAAATACTCATAGTAAGTAAATCTTAAAAGAAAATGAGGGTTTAAATGAGCTAAAGAGGTCTGGGAAAGCTTAGAGGGAACCACCCTCTTTCACCTGGTGCTCACAGTCCTGCTAGCTGTTGGTTCTCCTTGTTCTAGAATTTGCCAGCCTAGGCCTCAGAGTTCTGCTAAGGTACTTAGAGAAATGACCTTGCTGAGGTCAGCAGACAAGGCTGGGATTGGTGTCTGGGACAGGACAAGAGCCCAGTATTTATGGGACACATGCTACCCTGAGAGCTGGCATGACTCCCTGGAAAGCTACCTCCGTGCACCCACAGCAGAAGAAGGCAGGAACAGCTGGTGTGGCCCTGTGATCCAAGTGTGAGACATGGTGGGGTGTTATGCCCTTGGGGCCTTTCAGGGTTAGCAATCTGGGCATCATGTCTCACCTGGCTCGGTGTCCTGGCAGGTATCAATTACTCCTCTAGGAAGGGAAGAATGTCTTCTCTGTAATGACACAATACTGAGTCTCCTTAAAAGTCTCAAGTCACTGTCCAGAGCCTGGAAGCCTTGGAATCTTGCAAGACTTGGTTCTATCAATCCTGCCTCTCAATAGCCTGCTGTACACACAAAGGAGGGCAGAGACTCTGATCCTCAGAGCATGAGAGCAGGCAGGGTCTCAGAGACTGTGGTGAACAGTCTGAGGCAGAAATAGGGCCTAGAGAGGGAAAATGACTTGTCTATGGTTCACAGGAAACCTGTGGCCTAGGAATTGATGTCAACTTGGGGTGGGTGTTAGTCCAATCAGACAGGCCTGTAGGCTTAGCATCTAAGAGGGAACTGGGGAAGAAAAACAGGTAGGAAGAACCAGGTGTTTCAGCAACTATCCAGCCTCCTTCCAGTATGGCTATCTAAAGGGCTCTGACCCTAGAAAACCTTGCTCTCAAGTGGAGGGGCTAGAAATGGGCAAAGTCCAAGGGAGTGTGCAAGATCGTTGTAGTCGCTCTGGATCATAAGTAGCAAGGACTTGATTTCCAAACTACAGTTTTAAGAATATTGCAGGGGCTGGTAGCAACACGGCTACCTTCTCCCAGAACCAAAAATTATGACTCATGGATATTCCACCAGGCTTCTGAGCCACCAAGCCCAGAGCCTAGGGAAGACCCCAGTCTCTGAGAGAGCCATGGGGCGTGAGACCTGGTGTATGAACCTCAGCATCCTCTACTTGCTGAGGTTAGAATCTTGGGTTTCTGGGCATATCTAGGGGATCCTTGCAACATAAGGCAGCTAGCTACATGTTCCAAGCTTTCAATTCACACTAGTGGACAAGATCACTCACAGCCCTCATTATTCAAGCAGTCTGCCCTGATTGTACTTCTTCTGAGGGACTGCTTGATGCTCACGTTTATTCCACTTGCTGACATCAGCTGGGATGGATGCATCCCCTTTTCCTTTCACCAGTCCAGTCCCCAACACTTAGAAGCAAGTGAAATTCAATCTCATCATTACAGCCAACTGGTCTACCCTGCCAACTTCCACCTCACAGCCATATACTGATAATCATTAGGGGATGGGTGGAGGGATGAGGTCTCTTCCTCTTACCTGATGAGGACTTCCTGTCCATGGCCAGCAAGGTCAGTCTCCACCTTCCCCCAAACATTCAGTACCAGCTGCCATTCTCCATCACTGAGCCCCATGGCAGTTTCTGAAGAGAACAAAAGGCTGAATCAAGTAGTAAGTGTGGGTCGGCTGTCAGCTATGGTTTGAGGCCTCCTGGTTCTGAAGGGCTTTTATACTTTCCTCGGATGTTAGTCTGGCCAGGATCACCAGGTGCCACATGCTCCTCCCGCCACCCTCCACAACCCCCAGGGGTCTAATCTCTGCCTTTCTCTGGCCCTCACATGGGCAGCTATTTTGGGGCAAGTGCCATTGTGGGGAGCTAGGACAGCTTGGGGCAATAGGGGGTGGGGAGCAGGAACTAGCCAGGCCACTGTCTGGACTTATACAAGCCCATAGAAAGGGCACCAATGCCACTGCCAGCAGCTGAAACCCAATTCTCCCCCTGTCTGCTGCCCCAAGGGGACTTGTCATGTTTCTAAGCTTGGGCACAGGCATCCAGCTGGCCCCCAGAAGTCTCCTTTCACTTTTTGACTGCTTTTATTATTGTTATTACTTGTGTGTGTGTGTGTGTGTGAACGCATGCATGCATGCATATGTGCCACAGTGTGTTTGCAGAGGTCAGAACACAACTTTTAGGAGTGGGCTCTTTCCTTTTAGAAAGATCCAGGGCTCTTACTCAGATCCTTGGCCTTGGCAGCAGCTCTCAGACCCCTGAGCCATCCTGCTGTCCTCTGCTCACTTTCCTGGTTCTCCAAACCAAGCTGGAGGTGATAAAGGGAGCCACAATGGGTCTGTACTTGCTGCTGGACCATGGACAAGTCTCTGTCTTAAAAGATGTCTGGCTCTGGGCCTGCTCCCTGCTCCATCTGAAAGGCTGTGTAATGAAGCCCCATGACGCTCTCAGCCCCCTCCCTTGACTTGCGATCACCTGTCACACAACTGTCCTTGCTGCCTCACATGGCACTTCCAGCAGGTGATAACTCCTAGACTCCCAGATTCTGCTGGGTCCAGGCCCTCTTTGCTTAGCTCTTGCAAGCCCCCAGGAGCCCTCAGGATAAACACTGACTTGGGCCCCAGGATGAACAACACAGCTGGCATTTGATCCTAGTGAGTTCAGAACCACAGTCCACACTCTTGAAAACCTTATTTAGGGGCCTCCAGAGATGATGGCTCAGTGGTTGAAGGCATGTGCCCTCCAGTCTGATGGCCCGAATTCATTCTCAGGACCCACATACTGGAAGAAGAAGTCCTGTAAGTTTTCCTCTGAATTCTCTGTGTGTGTGCGCATACACAACAAACAAATATAAAAATAAATTTTAAAATATTATTTGGGATTTTATGAGGGTCAGAGGGTCTGCTTTATTTATCATGCATCTGTTGAGCCCCACACTGGGCCCTGTCCCAAATTTGAGCTGAAGAAATAGTGTTGAATAAAAGATCTATGGCTTTATAAGGAAGACAGAGACTGAGCAGAATTTCTGTCTCTCTGTCCAGCTACCCATCCTTCAACCTATCCTAGCCAGTCAGCCAGCTATTATCCATGGGCCCATCCACCCATCCATCCACCCACCC
>PVIH01020381.1:0-32578 GCA_004025045.1 Sigmodon hispidus | reverse complement strand
TTTTTGGGTTAATGTCTGGATCCTCAATTCTATTTCATTGGTCCACAAGTCTGTTTTTATGCCAGTACCAGGCTGTTTTTATTACTGTAGCTCTATAGTATAGCTTGAAGTCAGGGATGGTGATACCTCCTGAGGTTCTTTTGTTGAGTAAAATTGTTTTGGCAATCCTGGCTTTCCTGTTATTCCAAATGAAATTGAGAATTGTTCTTTCAAGGTCCAAAAAATATTGTGTTGGGATTTTGATAGGCAGTGCATTGAATCTGTAGATTGCCTTTGGTAGAATTGCCATTTTTACTATGTTGATCCTACCTATCCAGGAACATGGGAGAGCTTTCCATTTTCTGATATCCTCTTCAATTTCTTTCTTCAGTGATTTAAAATTTTTGTCAAATAGGTCTGTTACTTCTTTGGTTATAGTTACTCCAAGGTATTTAATAATATTTGCAACTATTATGAAGTGTAATGTTTCCCTTATTTCTTTTTCAGCTCTTCTATCTTTTGTGTATAGAAGGGCTACTGATTTCTTTGAGTTATTCTTGTATCCTGCTATATTTCTGAAGGTGTTTATCAGCTGTAGCAGTTCCTTGGAAGAATTTTGTGGGTCACTTATGTATACAATCTTATCATCTGCAAATACAGATAGCTTCACTTCTTCTTTTCCAATTTGTATCCCCTTAATCTCTTTTTTTCCTTATTGCTTTAGCTAAAACTTTGAGAACTATATTGAATAGATAAGGGGAGAGAGGACATCCTTGTCTAGTTCCTGACTTTAGTGGGATTGCTTTAAGTTTTTCTCCATTAAGTTTGATACTGGCTGTCGGCTTCTTGTAAATCACCTTTATTATATTTAGGTATTCTCCTTGTATTCCTGATCTCTCCAGGGCTTTAATCATAAAGGAATGTTGGATTTTTTCAAAGGCTTTTTCTGCATCTAAAGATATGATCATGTGGTTTTGTTCCTTTACTTTGTGAATATCATTGATAATATTTACAGTTTTTCATATGGTAAACCAGCCCTGCATTTCTTGGGATGAAGCCTGCTTAATCGTAGTGGATGATATCTTTTATACATTGATGAATACGGTTTGCCAAAATTTTGTTGAGAATTTTTGCATCAATATTCATGAGGGAAATTCGTCTGTAATTCTCTGTCTTTGTTGTGTCTTTGAGTGTCTTGGGTATTGGGGTGATTGTGGCCTCATAAAAGGAATTTGGCAATATTCATTCAGTTTCTACTGTGTGAAATAGTTTGAGGACTAATGGTAGTAATTCTTCTTTGAATGTCTGTTAGAATTCGGCACTGAAACCATCTGTACCAGGGCTTCTATTTGTGGGGAGGTTTTTAATGACAGCTTCAATTTCCTTAAGGGTTATAGGCCAGTTTAGGTAATTAATCTGATCTTTATTTAATTTTGGGTGATGGTACCTGTCCAGAATGCTCTCCATTTCTTCTAGATTTTCCATTTTTGTGGAATACAGATTTTCAAAATATGATCTGATAATTCTCTGGACTTCCTGGGGGTCTGTTGTTATGTTCCCCTTTTCATTTCTGATTTTGTTGATTTGAACACTCTCTCTCTGTTTTTTGATTAGTTTGGCTAAGGGCTTATCTATCTTGTTAACTTTCTCAAAGAACCAACTCTTAGATTCATTGATTCTTTGTATTGTGCTTTTTGTTTCAATTGTATTGATTTCAGCTCTAAGTTTGATTATTTCCGGCCATCTACTCCTTCTAGGTGAGTTCGCTTCTAATTGTTCTGAGGCTTTCAGCTGCGCTGTTAACTCTCTAGTGTGGGATTTCTCTAGGTTTTTCATATAGGCATCTAGCCCTACTAATTTTCCTCTTAAGTCTGCTTTCATTGTGTCCCACAAGTTTGGATACGTTGTAGATTTATTTCCATTGTATTCTAGGAAGACTTTGATTTCTTTCTTAATTTCTTCCTTGACCCAGAGATGGTTCAGCTGAGTGATGTTTAGTTTCCATGAGTTGGTAGGCTTTCTTTGGGTTTTGATGTTGTTGAACTCAGGCACTGGTGGTCTGATATGTTACAAGGGATTATTTCCATTTTTTGTATCTGTTGATATTTGCTTTATGACCAATTACGTGGTTAATTTTGGAGAAAGTTCTATGAGGAGCTGAGAAATATGTATATTCCTTTGCCTTTGGGTGGAAGCTTCTGTGTATATCTGTTAGATCCATTTGCATCATAACCTCTTTTAGACTCCTTATTTCTCTGTTGAGACTCTGTCAGGTTGACCTATGCAGGGTTGAAAGTGGTGTATTAAAGTCTCCCACTATTAGGGTGTAAGATTTTATGTGGGATTCGAGCTTTAGCAGTGTTTCTTTTACATAAGTAGGTGCCCTTATATTAGGGGCATAAATATTTAAGATTGAAATCTCCTCTTGACCAATTTTTCCTTTGATGAATATGTAGTGACCATCTTGGTCCCTTTTAATTGCTTTTAGCTTAAAGTCTACTTTGTTAGATATTAGGATTGCAACCCCTGCTTGTTACTTAGGACCGCTTGACTGGAAAAATCTTTTCCCAACCCTTTATTCTAAGCCTGTGTCTGTCATTGCAGTTGAGGTGTGTTACTTGTAGGCAACAGAAGGATGGCTTCTGTTGTTGTATCCATCTTGTTAGTGTGTGACGTTTTATAGGAGAGTTGAGACCATTGATATTAAGGGAAAATAGTGACCATTGATGCATATTTCCTGCCATTTTTGGTGGTAACTTGTTTATATTTCCTTTCTCTAGGGTATTCTTCTGTGGACTTATTGATTGTTTGTGATTTCATGGGTGTATCTGTGGTCCTTAGGTTGGAGTTTTCCCTCTAATACTCTCTGTAGTGCTGGATTGGTAGATAGATATTCTTTCAGTCTGACTTTGTCCTGAAATACCTTGTTTACTCCATCTATGGTGATTGATAATTTTGCAGGGTGTAGTATTCTAGTTTGGCAGCCATGCTCTTTTAGGGTCTGTATAACTTCTGACCAAGCCTTTCTAGCTTTCATCGTTTCCATTGAATAGTCAGGTGTTATTCCAATGGGTCTGCCTTTATATGTCAGTTGGTCCTTTTCTTTTGCAGCTCTTAAAATATTTTCTTTATTCTGTATGTTTTGTGTCTTGATTATAATGTGGCACACTGACTTTTTTGGGGGTGGGGCATATCTATTTGGTATTCTGTAAGCTTCTTGTATCTTCACAGGCATTTCCTTCTTCAGGTTAGGGAAGTTTTCTTCTGTGATTTTATTGAAAACATTATCTGTGCCTTTGAGCTGGTATTCTCCTTCTTCTACTCCTATTATTCTCAAATTTGGTCTTTTCATGGTGTCCCAGATTTCCTGAACATTTTGAGTTATGGCCTTTTTATTTTTACTATTTTCTTTGACTGATATATCTATTTGAGCTACTGAGTCTTCCACTTCAGAGATTCTCTCTTCCATCTCTTGAACTCTGTTTGTTATGCTTGTATCTGTGGTTCCAGCTTTTTTCTTCAGGTTTTCTATTTCCATCTTTGCCTTATTTTGTGCCTTTTTTATTGCTTCTATTTCAGCTTTTATTTCAGCTTTTAGTTCCTGGCATATTTCTTTCATAGATTTGTTCATCTCTTCCAATTTTTTGTTTGTATTTTCTTCTATTTCTTTAAGGCTATGTTTCATAGCCTCTTTGAGAGCTTCGATGATCATCAAAAAGGAATTTTGGGTGTTGCTTCCTTCTGTTTCCTCTTCATTGCTCAGTTCAGGTCCTGTATTTGTAAGATCACCACTTTCTTCTGGAGTTACCTTGTTGTTCTTTGTCTTATTATGTAAGTTTTGCCCTGACTTTTGCCTATTGATTCAGTGGTTCACGGCTAGATGGATCTTGGTCAGTTGTGGCACTCAGGCTTGTGTGCCTCCTGTCACCTCTCTGGGCAGGGTCTGAATCTGCCCTTCAGAGACCCCTAGAAGTTATCTGTTTACTCAGTTGCAGGTCGAGGTGGGTAGCCATGCAAATTCCCTCAGCAGCAGCTGTGGGTATGGTGACAGGCAGACTTTATCTGCCCCTGCTACAGAGTTCACTGGGACTTACTCTGCAGACAGCACCGGGTCCCGAAATCGGAACTGGAACCAATGGGAGCTCAACTCTCCCTCCCTGGCTGGGATATAGGCGCTTGGGCCTCGTGACCCCTCCTCACCTCTGGGCGGGGTCTGAGTCTGACCTTCAGGAACCCCTGTAGTTATCTGTTTGCTCAGTTCGAGGTCAAGGTGGGTAGCTGTGCAAATTCCCTCAGCAGCAGCTGTGGGTATGGTGACAGGCAGACTTTATGTGCACCTGCTACAGAGTGTGCTCGGACTTACTCTGCAGACAGCACCCAATGAATGTAGCAAATCTTAATCTGCTTTCTTTTTTGTCTTTTCTTTTGTACTTATTTTACTTTGAACAAGTCAAGAAGCAAACTCATTGCACTGGGTTGTGTCATCCTTAGGGAAATTTTATAAAAGGACCCATGACTCAGTGAGATACCTAGAATTGTAGATTCATTTTTACTGAATGAGAATTAGACTCTGATTGAACTGTCCATGATATGATGGCACAATCAACTTCTGAGAATTATGGATTACATCCATGTCTTACTGAGTGTACAAACAGTACAAATTATAATAATCTGGGAGTTATAGAATAGTCATTTTATCTTGTCTTTTTGAAAGGTCAACATGTGTAGTAATCAGTAAAGTAATCCTACATCATGTTTTGTTCTGTGTGGTTATTGTCTCTTAGAGGCCTGCTCCTTTCTGAAGGAAAGTAGAACATGGTGGCTAAGTAGACAGGGGAGGAGGAATGGAGCTGTTAGGTATGTGGGAGATGAAACTTTAATTAGGATGTATTGTGTGAAAGAAAAATCTATTTTTAATTTAAAATATTAATCAGTAAAGAGAAATCTTCACAAAATTATTATGCTTGTTATTGCTAATGCTAGTGTTATTGTTTTTTCAAATAGATAAAACTCTTGTTGTAATGCAAAGATCAAGTTACTGGAAACTGATTCCAGACTTCATTAAATTAGTCACCACATGATAAGGGTTTTTTCATTACATCCAATTGGAATATAATATTCTTTTGGGAAAATCAATCATTTAATATTTTATTTTTTTAGACAGTGTTTTCTTTCTTTTATCCCATCCCCTTCCTTCTCTTTTTTGTTTCTTATCACTATACATTCCTAATTTTTTGGTTTTTTTTTTCAAGAAATGGTTACTGTTTAGCTTCAGTTCCTGTTCTTGAACTATTTCTGTAGACTAGAATGGCCTCTAGCATGCAGAGATCCAGCTGTCTCTTCCTCCTAAGTACTGAGATTAAAGGTCTGTATCACCACCACCACCACCATCACCACCAGGCTTGCTTTTAAGTGAGTTTTTGTATTACAAATGTCCTGTTTGAATATTTTGTCTAGAAACAGAAGACAAGTCTCTATGCTGTAGAGTGAACAACTGTGTAATACAGAAAGAATGAAAATACTCTAACCACAGAATTTTAGTAAAGACAGTTTTCTAGTCAATCCTTACATGAAAGTTAAGACTTACTCTAGCCTAGCATAAGAATCAGCTAAGTCATATTCAGATGCAAGATAAACAGAAAGAAGAAATGTAGCATGAATCTTGATGGGTTATAATAGTAAAAACCCAAAGCCAGATATTGGAGTAATTGTTGAAAGATCAGAGAGACAAAGAAGAAAGACACACACACAATTTTTATCTCTGTAACATCTCAGACCAAAATGGGGCCAAGCTTCTGTCTTCTCTTGCTTTATATTCCTCTCTTTTTCCAGTCATATCACTTTCTGTCTCCCCTTCCCTAGTGCTGGGATTAATGGCATGAGATCCCAAGTGCCAGAATCAAAAGCATGAACATCCATGACTCTGTTTCTCTTGTCTCTTGTAGCCCAGGTTGACTCTGAACTCCTGATCTTCCTGCTTCTTTCTCCCAAGTTCCAGGATTTCAGGTGTATGTGACTACTGCCTGGCCTCTATGATTAACTAGTGGCTAGATCTGCCCTATGATCTTCAGTCAAGCTTTAATTTTTAGATTACAAACAAAATATCACCACAAATAAAACAATGCAATTTAATTCACAACTCCATGGCCCTTGGTTGAGTATAAAAAATAATTTAAATCTCATTCTACTTACACATAAGGCTTTTTTATGTTATATAAATATAATATTTGTAAATGCAGAATATGTTCTAGTCACATGCTTATTTAATTATCATCAAAAGATAACATTTATTCAAATTATATACCTGAAATTAAGTAGTTAATTCTAAATCCACACAAATTACACATAAACATAAAATATATTATTTTCAAACTTTGAAAAACTTTAGCTTGTATTATTAAATATTAGTTAAATATAATTTTGTTCTGGACAACCAGATCTTTAATATTTATTAAATATATTTTGTACCAGAAGTTAATGTTAAGGGTAACAAAATAATTTATGAAGTGCAAAGGTTTGAATCTACTTAAATAAATATTTGAGCTTTTTATAATATAGAATTTTACTAGTACTACTTGCCTGATATATCATTAGATTAATCAGAATGTTATTTGATATGAATGGGAACTAACCATCATTTCTGATTTTTAGTTTATACATCTATTTTATTGTGTAATCCAATGGTTTTTAAAGAATTCTTTCTTTTCAACTTACTAAAAGCATTGGTTTTATTCCTTAATTCTACTCTTCATGAATATATTAGTTAGTGATTTACTTTATAATTCAGGTCTTCCAGGATGACGAGTATAAGCAAGAAGAAACAACACAAATTTTCTTTAAACATGCTTTTTAAAAGACTTTTTAAATAGTTAAGAAAGTAAATTCATAAATAGCCACCAAAACAAACAGTGAAGTTTGCATTTCTAAACTTTTCCAACATTAGAGTACGAGGAGTAAGCTTATTCTACTGAATGAGAGAGAGAAAGAAGCAACTTCTTTGCTAAAAGCTCAGCAAACACCATTTAACTGATAATATTAAAACTCAGCAGGTCTTTGAGCAGCTAAATTAAAAGCAATTAGGAGGCACATAGTTAATTAATGGATCTAATTTTTTTATCAATTAAAGGGTAGATAATTTAGAATGGTAAAGAATAATTAAACAAGATCTTTCTTAAATAGTGACACTAAGTCTCACAATCTTAGATAGTAACTGTCTGGGTATATTGTGGAACAGATTTAGAAGGTAAATACTTTCTTCTTTATATTTACAAAGAGAATGTAATTTTTGCAAGATTTTTGTAAGACAAATATCAAATTTAAATTTCGAAATCATAGACCTAAATTAATTATTACCAAGATAAATGGCAGTGTAAAAATATCTTTCAGATCTTTATAAATTTTCTCTGTAATTTTCACTGTACTTAACTGTAGTTAAGTTCTATTTTTTCCCTTTATTACTAAGGATGCATGTTACAGATATAGATGTAGAGATCCATTTGTTCATACACTAACAAAACAAAATTGGATGCTATAATACATATATTCAAAGTGCCCATAGGGTAAAGTCAGAGAAAATAATTATATATATATATGATAAAGTAAAAAAAAAATGTTAAAATTTAAAAGAAAAAGCTCTGACAGAATTTTGTGAGAAAAGGAACCTCCAAAGATGCCAAAGATTGGGTTTATTGCTATCTGTTGCTGGGCATGTAGTCTACACTTTAGAGTAATTTGTTTTTCCAGTGTGACTCCTTTGAAAAAAGTCTAAATTTTCAATTGTAAATAGTTATAAATTGAGACAGCTTCAACATTAAAGATGAGTGCTGGTATCCATGATATTTAATCTCTGGTACCCCATCTGGTGCAGTTCTATACAGACATTGTGTATGATGCCTCAGTCTCTGTGAGTTTATATGTTCATTACTAATGTTTTTAAAAAGGGCCTTGTTTTCTTAATGCCCTATATCTACTCTGCCTCTTACACTTTCTCTGCTTCCCCTTCTGAGTGGTTCCCTTCGGCTGGAAAACAGGGATTTGTTGGAGACACCCAATTTGAGACTGAGTGCCCCAAGGTCACTCTCCTCAAAAATCTACCTCTGTGTCTCTGTATTTATTCCCATTTGCAAGAGGAAGAAGCTTCTCTGATGATGACTGAGCGAGGTAATGCTCTGTAAGTATAGCAGTAAATCACATTTTTAACAGGTATAATGGATCAGTACAGATTGAAGCACTCTTGTATTAACATGTTTCTAGGAATATTCTATATATTAAAGCAGGTAGATTTCTCAGAAAAGATTATAGCTCTGAAAACAACAGAGTAGGTTTAGAACTGGAACATCCTGAATCAATAAATGTTAATCAAATGTTTTAGTATTGATAATTTATACTATGTTTTAATTGAATAAAGTGAGATACATTCAAGAATAATGACAGAGATGAAATCTAACAATGTACAGAATAATATTGTAATGAAGTGGGCAGTCTTGTGTCTCAATAAAAGAACTATTAACTAGCAAGAAATAAATTTTATAAGCGTATTTTTAACCTGTCATGTTGGTACAGGCAAAAGTCAACAGATCTCTATATATTTGAATTCAGCCTAGTCTATAGAGTAAGATCCAGCATAGCAAGGAGTAAATAGCCAAACCTTGCCTTAATAGATAAGGAAAACACAATCAAATAACAAATATCATTCTATTTATAGTGTATGGAAATTCTCTCTTGAGAACACAACAAAGTACAAATTATCTATAAGATAAGATATATGCAAACTTGAAAATGTTAGTTAAAATATATAGTGAGAAAAATGAGTCGGTAGCCCACCTCCCCGTTACTCAAATGATGCAATTTGTGGCAGACATCTTATGGAATAAAGGGTGTTTTTTAGTTTCAATGCTAAAGTCATGATTTGTTTCTTGTAACAAAACTGTTGACAGCTTTAAAACTTCAGACAGAGTTTAGAGAATACTATCCAGGTGTGGTTTATTCTGAGTTCTCACCACATGGCCACAAATGTAGTACTCAGCCTCCACTGACATAATGTGAACTTCTTCCTCTTAGCCACAAATAGTGCACAGACTGCACCTTAAAACCACAAATACAATACAGAGCCTCTTTTCAAAGCCACAAACAAAACACAGGGGGTTTACCTCACAGCCACAGACATAAAACCTGGGGTTTTCTTCACTACAAGAAATAGTGAAGAACTACCAGGAGCACAGAATATCAGCTACCAGCGCTCTTATTACAATTAAGTAAATTTGTTTAACAGATTGGGGATATTCAAATTTTTTAAATCTGAAATTACCTCATTCAGCTTCCTAACCTTAGGCTTAACAGGAATGCCTAGAGAAATCCCACCCTAGAGAACTAACAGCTCAGCTGAAAGCCTTAGAACAATTAGAAGCAAACTCACCTAGGAGTAGACGGCAGGAAATAATCAAACTTAGAGTTGAAATCAATACAATCAAAACAAAGAGAATACAAAGAATCAATGAATCAAAGAGTTGGTCTTTCAAAGGCAAATATATTTATTTATTCATTTATTTATTATTTTAAATTATTTTTTCCCATGCCCACTAATGCTTTCTTGCCCTCCCCTTCTCCCAGTCTTACCCCAACCTTTCCCCCTTCACTCCCCAGAGAGGGCAAGGAATCCCATGGTGAATCAAACAAAACAAACAAACAAAATCTCATTTCTTGAGTATGGTATGAATCTATTTACATTCTTCTACATACCAACATATAGTTATGTCAGCACCATTTATTGAAGATATCTTTTTTCCAGTGTATATTTTGACCTCTTATTTCATAGGTATGTAGATTAATATTACAAGAGTAATTGAAAAAAATCAACACCCATCTTTTACATAAATGATTTTCCTATCAGTGGCATATATTTCAAATTAATATTTTTTGTAAATTCTAAAACCAACTTTATTCTCTTAAAAACAGCAGTTGTTCCTTCTCATATAAAAAGACTTTATTTTCTAAAAAAAAAAAATCAAATAGAGTGACAAGAAAACAGAAAGAAATATGTAACGCCATTGTGTAGAATGAATAGTGTTGAGATCAAATGAATAGCAGAAAACTAAATTAAATAAAATTTTCAGATCTCAAGTTGTTCAATGGTTGTGGTTTTCAGCATGGGTAATCTTTACTTTTATTTTAAGTTCCACTAATGACTGAGTACATCCCCTGCTTATCTTTCTGGGATTGTGAATATCAGGAGAATATTCTCCAAATCCATCCATTTACCTGCAAGTTTTAGTATAACATTTTTTTCTTACCGCTGAGTAGTACTCCATTGTGCAGATGTACCACAGTTGTTAAAACATTCTTCAGTTGAGGGGCATCATTTAGGTTATTTCCAGGTTCTTGCTACTACAAATAATGCTGCTATGAATATAGTTCAGCTAATGATTGTGGGGTGTGAATGTGCATCTTTAGGGTATATGCCCAGAAGTGGTATTGCTGGATCCTTGGGGAGGCTAATTCCAAGTTTTCTGAGAAACTGCCATAATGCATTCCAGAGTGGCTGAACAAGTTTCCACTTCCACCAATAATGGAGGAGTGTTCCCCTTGCTCTGCATCTTCTCCAGCTTAGGCTCTCATCTGTGTTTTTCAGCTTAGCCATTCTAACAGGTGTAAGGTTATATCTCAAAGATGTTTTGATTTGTATTTCTCTGATGGCTAAAGATGTAGAACAATATTTCAAGTGTCTTTCATCCATTTTTAATTCTTCTGCTGAAAATTCCCTTTTTAGTTCTGAACCCTGTTTCTAATTGGGTTATTTATGGTTTGGGGGCTGTACTTCCTTGAGTTCTTATGTTAGGAATACAAACTCATCCATAATCTAGTTTTCCTTAGGAATATGTGTTGTTTCTGATATCCAATTGAATTCTGGTCTATGATATGTGTGTGTGTGTGTGTGTGTGTGTGGTTATTCTTTGTTGGCAACTTGACTAAATCTGGAATACCCTAAAACCAGAGCAAATGGGCACACTTGTGTGGGACTTTCTTGGAAAAAATCTGGACATTTGATGTGAAAATGTTAAAGTGAGGAACACTTATTTACTAAGCCAAATGAACATATGAAATGCATCCTTTCATTGATTTCCTCTTTTCTGGGACTTTGGATAAGCAAAGCTTCTTTGGTGTTTCTCTTGAAAGTGCTAGTCTACTTGTGCTTTTGCTTGCTTGTTTGATTCTGGTTTTGTTTATTTCTGAATATAGGGTTAGTCTCTTTGATATGCATGATTCAGAGGGTAGATCAAGTGACACTTTGAAACTATGGAGTAATGAAATAGAAAATATAGATATTTTACAGCCAGTGTTAACATTTTCTCTGGCAGAAGCAAGAATTGTGGAAGGTATTTTAACTACTGTACAATGCACATTACATGAGGAAGCCTGAGCAACTCGCATAAAAAGATCATGTGCCAATCAACCTCTAGCATATCCTAATCACTTTATCATAATCTAGGCATAAACATGACATTATATAAACTGAACGGGAAATTTTTACCTTAACAATGGAACCATAATGTTCTATTATGTTATTGGAAAATAAGCTTTATTTGTGAAAAGATGCTGAGAGTTTGAATGAGTTCTTTACATCTGAATATTGACATATTCTTTAAAACTGAGTGTCTAACTTGCAATCAGAATATTATAGCAGAAAACTTAATAGAAAAGATCTAATTGGTTTTACATTTGGCCATTATCCTCTTAGAGATATTTTCAGATCCTTGGTGGTACTAAACATGGGTGGGAGTGAAGTGCTATGGTAGCAATCACAGACACTTTTCCTTAGTGATTTAAACACTTCTGCATTATGTGGTTTTCATTATAAGAAGTTTCTCCAATTAAGATTGAGAATAGAATCACTTATGGGAAACAAACTTTAAAGTTTAAGTTTTTTAGTGACAGAACTGTTTAGTAAAATGATATAGATTATTTCTCTCAAAAACCCAGATTTTCGCTAACCATGATCTATGTTCATGTGTTTAGCAATAGCCATGAATACCTTCTTGAGGAACTGTCTTCAAGTCTGTGGAATAGAGTGGTATTACAATATATTAATCACTTTGACCATTTTCCATTTAGATTTTTGTGTTTTACCATGATTGAATTATTCATTCTTTAGGTATAGCTCCTCTAGTAAAACATACTGTACATTTGAAAACTGAAAAAAATAATTTTTAGTCACTATTTTCCATGCACTGGAGAGGAAACACTACTTATTTTTCCATATACTTATTAATAATTTAATGTGATATATAATTATATTTAATGATTTTCTTGTTTTGTCCATGACTCATTCAATATTTTCTTTAAGATAGTTGAATATTTTTTTCATGTAGTAAGTCTATTTAAACTAGTTCAAGTATTTTTAATACATTCTCTTAGACAGTAATGTTAGTATAAGTAAGTTCTGTTGGATACTGATATTTTTATTTAGTTCATATTATTGATAACTTTGTATCACTGATTAAGACATTTTCCAAGATTATCATCCAAACTGTTGTCATGCAGATGATCTCTGATTAATTATCAACTGATTTATGCTTTTGAATTTAAGGTAGATGTAAAAGAAATACACATTAATTAGAAGTCACTTTTATATATTGAACATTGGACTTTCTCAAAGTTATAAAGAGCTTAATGTGTTTCCATAATGGGTGACAGCAAAAGACACCAGCTTCTGCCATTCCTCAGACTGAAAGTATAAGCACTCAATAATCCCCCAACTCTGTTTCTCTATATTGCTATCTTATGATGCTCAGAGTGGTTAAAATAGTGTTTGCTTTACCCAGAGATTATGTGAAAACTGTATTTTCAGTTTAAGAAGATTTGTAGAAAATTAAATCTATCACAGTAGAGTAACAAAAAAGTATTGAAAAATACAGGGTCAAGCACATTTAAGATAGGCACCTACCTATATAGCTTGGTGATAATCATTTAAAAACATGGATCAAAGAATTTTGACCATTATCAATTCAAAAATTCATAAGAAAAATATGTAATAATGAAGGCAAAATGTTGAAAACAGTGAGAACTTGAGCTTTAAGTTAGAGTTATTTATTATTAGAAAAATAATTCCATTTTGAACATGATTCTAATTGTCTATCCTGGATTGAAAAATATACAATTCCCCTAAAAAGTCTGCAGCAGTTAAATTATTTAAATTAACTTTAAATTGCACTTTCCTTTACAAGCGTAGAATCACAGCCACAAACTTCCTGGAAAGCTTATAAAATTTTGAAATGCTCCAATAATTTTAAATCTTGTAGAAACCTGGTGCCTTCTAAATTAAAGTGCTAATAAAAAATTAGCACTGAAATTTAAATCTCCATGAGCAATACAGAATGATTTAAGCTTATTGAAGCCTTTCAATTTTTTATGAGTTTTATATGTGGGAGTGAGTGAAACAGTTTCTCTGGTAGCAAAATAGTTACTTAAAACATGTAAACAACATTGTCAACACTGATAAAATTCCTGGAGCAAATGGCTCTCCAGATTGTCAAATATCTCATGAAGAGAAACAGCCAAAATGTATTTGAAAATATAATTTATGACATTCTCTCAGAGTCAAAGGCTCCTATCCTATAGAGTAATGTAAGTTCTCTAGTATAATGGTCTGTACTTCAGGAGGATCAAGGATAGAACAACCACAGGGATTTCAAGAAGGATTTGTTAAAAATATTTAGTTCCTAAATGCATGGAAAACTCACAGTAAATATTTTTGTCTTAAACATACATCTATTTATCTTCAATATAACTACATTGTACAAACATTGAATGCTTGCCATAGAAATTACATTGAGTACATTTTCTACTTTAAAATTGTTTAGTCTTTATACACACATACACTTGTGCTCATGCATATACTTCTATACAAGTTTACAAACACACACAAACATTCCATAGTGTTTCAGTGGAGTCAAGAGGTCAACTTTTCCAAGCCACTCTCTCCTACAAACATGAGTTCAAAGAACAAACTCAGCTCATCAGTCTTGAGCATCAGGAACTTGTAGCCACTGAGCCATTGCTCTAGCTCTGAGCATGTTTTGTAATAAAGAAAACAAGTCTGTTCTTATTGCTAAAAGAAACAGGTATGCGATTGCATTGTCATTTACAAGACTATTATGATGATTTCAATTGTCAAACTAGTTTAATTTTTTGCTTTCAACATGTTCAGTGGTTACCTATGACTTTTCTGAAGTTGCCAAAAACAACAGAAATGACTCTTGTATTCAGGATGCAAGTGCTCTGTGCTGTTGTGTACAGTAAGAGGAGAAACTGTTAAAATAGAAGTCAGTTTGCAGTTATCACTACATGAGAACATGTATTTCCCTTCCTTTTAGGATCTTCATCCTTCATTAAAGGTTCTTCCACTACTGAAATGGTAATATATATTATTTGAAAGTTGCCCATTTCTGACAGATTAAAATTTCTATTATTTATGTATTTATCTATTTATTTATTTATTACAAATGAAGTCACATTTTTTGTCCATGTGTCCCCTTGTTCAAACTCCTTGCCCACTCCCAAACTTCCCAGTCACTCTCTCTTCTCCCCATCTCCTTCTATTATCCCCAGCAAGGGCAGGAGGTCCCAAGGTCCCCAGATAGCTTAGTTCAGCATCCACTCCAGGCAAATGTGCTTTCCTCATCCCAAAATCAAGACTGGGTCAGGTATTCCTCTGGAGGGAATGGATTCCAAGATGTTCATCCATGATGCTTCAGATTCCATGCTATTCAGTGGTTGTGGTTTTCAGATTGGATATGCTTTGCTTTTTGTTTAAAGTCCACTAATGAGTGAGTATATCCCTTGCTTATCCTTCTGGGTTTGTGAGACCTTCCTCAGGAGGATAATCTCCAAATCCATCCATTTGCCTGCAAAGTTTACAATATCATTTTTTCTTATTGCTTAGTAGTACTCCATTGTGTAGACATACCATAGATTGTTAATTCATTCCTCAGTTGAAGGCATCTAGGTTGATTTCAGGTTCTTGCGATTATGAATAATGCTGCTATGAACATAGTTGAGCTAATGCTTTAGGAGTACGAATGTGTCTATTTAGGGTATATGGCCAGTAGTGGTATTGTTGTATGCTTGGGGAGATTGATTCCCAGTTTGCTGAGAAACCACCATACTGCGTTCTAGAGTGGTTGAACAAACTGACACTCCAGCCACCAATGGAGTAGTGTTCCCTTTGCTCTGCATCCTTTCCAGCATAGGCTGTCACCTGTATCTTTTATCTTAGCCAATCTGACAGGTGTAAGGTGGTTATCTCAAAGTTGATTTGATTTGCATTTCACTAATGACTAAAGATGTTGAACACTTTTTTCAAATGTCTTTCAGCCATCTGTAATTCTTCTACTGAGAATTTCCTTTTTACTTCTGAACCACATTTTTCGATTAGGTTATTAAGAGTTTTGGGCTCTAGTTTCTTGAGTTCTCTATATATACTTTAGAGATCAATTCTCTGTCACTTGTAGGGTTGGTAAAAATCGTTTTCCCATTCTGTAGGTTGTCATTTTGTCTTACTGACTGTGTTCTTGGCCTTATAGAAGCATCTCAGTTTCAGGAGGTACCACTTATGTTGTTCTTAGTGACTGCTCTACTGGTGTTATATTTTAAAAGTGGTCACCATAGCCAATGCATTGAAGGGTATTCACCACTTTCTTTTTCTAACTATTTTAGTGTAGCTGGGTTTATATTGATCCACTTGGATTTAAGATTTTTGGAAGGTGATAGATTTGAATCTATTTTAATTTTTCTACAGTTATGCCATAACCATTTGTAGAAGATACTACCTTTCTTCCATTGAATCTTTTTTGGCCTTTTTATAAAAGTTCAAATGTTCATAGATGTGTGGGTAAATGTCTGGATCTTCAATTAGATTCCATTGATTCACAAGTCTGTATTTATGCCAGCATCAAGCTGTTTTTATTACTGTGCCTCCATAGTATAATTTGAAGTCATGGATGGTGATGCTTCCTGAGGTTCATTTGTTAAGAAAAATTGTTTTGGCAATCATGTCTCTCCTGTTATTCCAGATGAAATTAAGTATTGTTTTTTGAGAGTCTGTAAAAAATGGTGCTTGGATTTGGATGGCAATTGAATCTAATCTGTAGATTGCTTTTGGTAAGATTGCCATTTTCACTATGTTGAAATTACGTTTCACTACGTATTCAGGAAAATGGGAGATTTTTCCATTTTATTATATCCTCTTCAATTTCTTTCTGCAGTGATTTAAAAGTTTTGTCAAACATATCTGATATTTCTTTGGTTATAGTTACTCCAAGGTATTTAATGCTATTTGCAGCTATTATAAAAGATGATGTTTCCCTATTTTTTTTTCAGTCCTATTATTTTTAGTGTATATGAGGGCTACTGATTTCTTTGAGTTAATCTTGTATCCTGCTACATTGCTGAAGATGTTTATCAACTGTAGAACTTCCCTAGTTGAATTTTGTGGGTCACTTATTATACAATCATGTCATCTACACAAAGAGATAGTTCGATTTTTTCATTTTTTCTTTTTATTTATTTATTTATTTATTTTTAATAGAAAGTTCTAAATAATTTATTTTATGGATAAAGTCATATTTTTTATCTGTGTATATCCTTGTTCAAGCTCCCTTCCCCCTCCTACCCCTTCTAGTCACTCTCTCTTTTCCACATCTCTTTATCTCCTCCCCAGCAAGGGCAGGAGGAGCTCAGAAGGTCCCAATATGGCTTACTTAGTTAAGCATCAACTCCTGGCAGATCCAGTTTCCTCACTCCAACATCAAGAATCAGTCAGGGATCCCTCTGGAGGGAGTGGAATCCCAGGTGCAGGTCCAAGGTTCTTCTGATCCTAAGCTGTTTAGTGGTTGTGGTTTGCAGCTTGGACATGTTTTATTTCTTGCTTTTTTGTTTAGACTGCACTAATGAAGGAGTACATCCCTTGCTTATATTTCTGGGTTTATGATACCTTGCTCAGGAGGATATTCTCCAAATCTATCCATTTGCCTGTGAATTTTAAGGATACCATTTTTTTTTTTATTGCTGAGTAGTACTCCATTATGTAGCTGTATCACAGTTTGTTAATCCATTCTTCAGTTGAGTGGCATCTAGGTTCTTGCAATTGTGAATAATACTGGCATGAACACAGTTGAGCTAATGCCTTTGGAGTGAAATGTGTATCTTTAGGGTATACACCCAGTAGTGATATTGTTGTACGCTTGGGGAGATTGATTCCTAGTTCTCTGAGAAACGGCCATACTGCATTCCAGAGTGGCTGAAAGAACTTACACTTCCACTAAAAATGGAGTAGTGTTTCCCTTGCTCTACAACCTCTCCAGCATAGGCTGTCATCTGTGTCTTTTATCTTAGCCAATCTAACAGGTATAAGGTGGTATTTCAAAGTTGTTTTGATTTGCTTTGTTCTGAGGGCTAAAGATGTTGAGGACTTTTTCAAGTGTCTTTCAGCCATTTATAATTCTTCTGCTGAGAATTCACTTTTTGGTTCTGAACCCCATTTTTTGAATGTGATATTCAAAGTTTTAGGCACTAGTTTCTTTGAGTTCTCTAAGTATTTTAGAGATGAGTCATCTATCACTTGAAGGGTTGATGAAAATCCTTTCTCAGTCTGTAGGCTGTGGTTTTGTCCTATTGACTATGTCCTTGGACTTACAGAAGCTTCTCAGTTTCAGGAAGTCCCAGTTATTGATTGATGTTCTTAGTTTCTGTGCCACTGGTATTATATTTAAGAAGTATCACCTGTTCCAATTTTTTGAAGGGTATTTTCCACTTTCTTTTCTGTCAAGTTCAAAGTAGCTGGGTATATGTTGAGGTGTTTGATCCACTTGTATTTGAGTTTTGTGCAGGGTGACAGGATTGAATCCATTTGCATTTTTTCACACCACCATCCATCTATGCCAACACCATTTGTTAAATATACTATTTTTTCCATTGAATATTTTGGGGCTCTTTGTCAAAAATCAGGTGTTCATAGGTTTTTCGTTTAATGCTGGGATCCTCAATTCCATTCCTTTGTTCCACTAGTCTGTTTGTATTCCTGTACCAACCTATTTTTATTACTTTAGTTCTATAGTACAACTTGAAGTCAGGGATGGTGATGCTTCCTGAGGTTCTTTTGTTGAGCAAAATTGTTCTGGCAATCCTGGCTCTCCTGTTATTCCAAATGAAGTTTAGTATTGTTCCTTCATGGTTTGTAAAATATTGTGTTGCGATTTTGATGGGAAGCGCATTGAATCTGCAGATTGCTTTCATATAATTGTCATTTTACCTATTTTGATCCTACCTATCCAGGAACATGGGAGACCTTTCCGTTTTCTGATATCTTCTTCAATTTCTTCCTTCAGTGATTTAAAATATTTGTCAAATAGATCTTCTATTCCCACTACTGAGTCTTCCACTTCAGAGATTCTCTCTTCCATCTCTTAGAATCTGTTGGTTATGCTTATATCTGTAGTTCCAGCTTTTTTCTTCATATTTTCTATTTCCTTTGCTTCATTTTCTTCTTTTTTATTACTTCTATTCCAGTTCTTAGTTCCTGGAATGTTTCTTTCATTTTTATGCTTACCTTTTCTTGGTTTCCTTTCAAGGATTTTTTTATCTCTTCCAATTTTTTCATTGTATTTTCCTCTATTTCTTTAAGGGAAATTTTTATATCTTCTTTGAAGGCTTCAATAATCTTCATAAAGTTTTTTCTGGTGTTGTTTCCTCTTCATTGCTCTGTTCAGGTCTTGTAGTTGTAGAAGCACCAGTTTCTTCTGGTGTTGCCTTGTTGTTCTTTGTATTGTTATATGTATTTTTGCACTGCATGCCTTCAGTGGTTCACAATTAGACAGCTCCTAGTCAGTTGTGGCAAGAGGACTTATGTGTCTCCTGTCTCCTGTAAGCAAGGGTTCTGCTCAATCTCTGTCTCTGTTCTGGATAGGGTTCTGAATTTTAAATCCTCAGTCCTTCTCTGATGAAGTAGTTTACCTTGGAGGTGGGACCAGGGCATGCAAGGTTTCCTCTTTCAGGTGTGGCTGGAGGACATTCTCACAGCAAAAAAAACCCTAGCTCCTGTCTTCTAGGGAAGAGTCTGATATCAGACTCTAGGGATTGACCCTGGTTCTGTAGTGGGACTCTAGATGGGTGGCCCTGGTGCTGGAATCTGACTAATTTTTGAATTTATATCCCTTTAATCACCATTTGTTCTCTCATTGCTTTAACTAAAACTTCTAGAAATATGTTGAATAGATAAGGGAAGAGGGGTGAGCCTTGTCCACTTTCTGATTCTAGTGGGATTGCTTTCAGTTTTTCTCCATTTAGTTTGATGTTGGCCATCGTCTTTTTGTAAATCTCCTTTATTATATTTAGGTATGTTCCCTGTATTCCCGATATCTCCAGGACTTTTATCATAAAGGCATATTAAATTTTGTCAAAGGCTTTTTCAGCATCTAAGGAAATGATCATGTGGTTTTTTTTCTTCAATTTATTTATATGATGAATGACATTTACAGTTTTCTGTATATTGAACCATCCCTGCATTTCTGCTATGAAGCCTACTTGATCGTGGTGAAAAATTTTGTTTTTTATATGTTGTTGGATTTGGTTTGTTAGAATTTTGCTAAGAATTTTGAATCAATGTTCATCAGGGAAATTGGTCTGTAATTCTCTTTCTTTGTTGTGTCTTTGAGTGGCTTGGGTATCAGTGTTATTGTGGTGTCATAAAAAGATATTGGCAATATTTCTTCAGTTTCTACTGTATGGATCATTTTGACAAGTATTAGTTAGCTCTTATTAGAATGTCTGAAAATTCTGCAATGAAACCATCTGTGCCTGAACTTTTTTTATTTGGGAGACTTTTAATGGCTGTTTCAAGTTCCTATGTTGTTGTTGGCCTGGTTAAGTATTTAATCTGATCTTTATTTAATTTTGGTAATTGGTACTTTTCCAGAAATCAGTCCCTTGCTTCTTGGGTCTCTGTTTTTGTAAAGTATACATTTTCAAAGTATGTCCTGATAATTCTCTGGATGTCTTGCGGTTCTGTTGTTATGTCCCCTTTTTCATTTCTGATTTTGTCAATTTAGATCCTCTCTTTCTCTGATTTTTGGTTAGTTTGGATAAGGGTTTACTAATCTTGTTGAATTTCTCAAAGAATCAGCTCTTTGCTTCATTGATTTTTTTGTATTGTTCTTTTTGTTTCAATTGTGTTGATTTCAGCTCTGTTTAATTATTTCCTGCTGTTTATTCCTTCTAGGTGAGTTTGCTTCTAATTATTCTAGGACCCTCAGCTATGCTGATAGTTCTCTTGTGTGACATTTCTCTAGTCTTTTCATGTAGGCATCTAGTGCTATGAATTTTCTCATTAAGACTGATTTCATTGTATCCCATAAGTTTGGGTATATCTTGGATTCATTTTTGTTCAATTCTTGTGAGACTTCATTTTCTTTCTTAATTACTTCCTTAACCGAGAGATGCTTCAGTTGAGTGATTTTTAGTTTTTATGAGTTGTTAGGCTTTCTGTGATTTGTGATGTTGTTGATCTTTAGCTTGCCCAGAATATGGTTGGCACAATAGCAGCAAGGGATCAGCTGAGTCCCTTGGTTTTGGACACATGGCTCAGAGGTAAGAGTCTTGGCTTCTTCGGCAGGGAACACTGTCTGCACAGACTATGACTGGCATAATAGCGGCAAGGAAGCAGAAAAGTTCCTAAAAGCACAGCTGACAGGTCAGAGGTCAGACAGATTGAACTTATTGTCCATATAGTTAAAAAGAAAATTTGCTTTTATACTAAAAATATCCAATACATAGATATGTGTTAAACTGCAATACATAGATATGTGTTAAACTGATACATTCAATTGGCGAAAGGATTCAATTAATACAAATGTCTTTTATTCCCCATTAGTGCATCACTTTAAAAGAATGATTGTTTCTATTATTTAGAGGACAATAATTCTTGATGTTCATTGCAATGCATGAAATTTCAGTATTCAGTATGTCAAACATAAATACCTTTGAGAAAAATAAAAATGATGTTCTGTCTATAAACTTCCCTTTTAAACTTGTTTGTTTTGGTTTATGGTGAATGCATATGTTGTATATACATTTGTTAGTATTTTTTGTGGTTTGTGTATGTCTGTGTTACAGAGAATTAGTGATGATTTGCTTCTTTCTGCCCTTTAAAAAATTAGCCATATTTTCTTAGGAATTACTGCATATAAACAGCCTTAATAAGAACAACATATTTTATTTACACTATTGTGAATCTAGTTCAAAAATAGAGTCAGGAGTTTAAAGTAGAGAATGTATTTGGGCTTCTGAGTTTTTTCTTACTTTATTCAAATAGCTCTCTCCAGTTAATTTCCCTTGAGAATCTTCAACTTATTGCACTTTGCATATATAGTATACATATAATCTATATATATGAAAATATAAATTATAAATAATTAGTTTTCTCCAATATATACACCTATTTAACTATGACCTTTATGAGAGGGAATATTTTTTTATAATAGAAATTATATTCATTGAGACGGTAACAGACCTCTGTCTGTTACTACTGTACTTGTCTTTTACTACTGTACTTCTAATTCATGAATTCACAAAATACATAACATAAAACTTTTAATACATAATCATATATTATATACAATAAAATTCTGTCAGTATACTCTTTGTTTACAATAATAATCCTTTTTTAATATGAAACAATTATGTTTACAAATGTATATGTCAGGGATAAGTACATACTAAATTTTTTAAGAAATGTTATTTTTCATGTTAAATCTATATAAGTTTTATTTTTATTTTATGAATGTAAAACTAAATATTAGAAATTGTTGAATGCTTAAATAAATAAAGTGCTGTAGTACATGCAGAACTAGAAAGTAAGGTGAAACATTTCTTTGCCTCTATTCTGATATTATTCTTGAAGTAATTGAAGTGTAAGTCAAACAGGAATTTTTGTACCTGGATAGCAGAGGTACATGCATGAGGAGCTCAAGGCCAACCTTATTTATTCAGCAAGTTTGAGCTTAGTCTAGGATACAGTAGATTATGTCTGCAAAACAAAACAAAATAAAAAAAATAAAACCTGGAGTACAAATGTAAGAAATGTAAGACAACTTTGTAAACAATATAACATCACAGAAGAAAAAAAAAAGGAGAATGTTGTGGAATATTAGTTTAAGATGTGTTACATTTGTTTATAGTGTGGAACATTGGTTTTATGATGCAAAGGTGTGTTGCTTTCTCTTATGCTATATTTGTTTAGCTGTGTGTAGCTTTATCATTTTGTTACTTTACCTATCTGAAAGACCTAATTGGTCAAATAAATAGCTGAACAATCAATAGCTAGGCAAAAAGCAAGAAACAAGCAGAGCTGGCATGTACAGAGAATAAATGGGAAGAGAAATCAAGAGAAAACAGGGAGAGAAAGAAGTGGAGGAGGAGAAAAGGATGCCAGGCACCAGGCAGTAAGCCACATAGCCAGCCATGAAGTTAGAAGGGAAAAAAAAGATATATAAAATAAAGAAAGGCAAAAAACCTAGAGGCAAAACATAAATAAAGAGAAATGATATATTTTTAAGTCAGAAAAGCTGGCTAAAAACAAGCCATGATAAGGCCAGACATTCAAAATTAAGAATGAGTATCTTTGTACTTATTTGGGAGGTGGGTGGTGGGTCCCCAAAGAGTAAAATAAAAATCACTGCAAGAAAGGCAAGAGAGCAAAAATGAGGGAAACTGGAGAAATGGAGAAACAATAAGAAGCCTCTGTTCTGTCAGAGAATAAATCCCTGATGAATTGGTTCTTAGGCTTTCAGATGAACTATCTTATCAAGATCTAATGATGAATGTTAAAACTTGGAGAGGGTAGATGGATGGGGATTGTGAGCCTTCAAGGGAGGAAAAATGTGGGCAGGATGTAATGTATAAGAGAAAAATATACAAATAAGCAATTAAACAAAACAAAATAAAAATGTGAGTGTTCAAAGTAATGGGTTTAGAAAGTATGTTAGGACATACTAGAAAAATATTTGTTTTATTTGGTTGTTGCTTTGTTAATATTTTCTTCTTTCTTCTTAATTTTTGAGAACATTTTTATGGCATTTTACTAGATTCTTAGAGCTTCCCATTTTCTTATTTGCCAAATGATTATCAATTGTATTTAATATTCAGATAAAAATTGTTACAATTGTTGTTATTGTGAATTGAAAGACACCAGTATTCACACCAAAATGGGGAAACAGAAATTATAAATAGATCTCTATGTTAAGGAGTCTTTTTCTGTCTCATCAGCTAGCTCCCAAATAATGATGCAAAGACTTTTATTAATTATGAAATCTTAGAAAATAGCTTAGGCTTGTTTCTCACTAGTTTTTATTATTTAATTGAACTCATTTATATATTTGCTATTTTCAAAAAAACTAAGCACCTATGCCACTTTCAATACTATTTATCTCAGATTCAAGAAGACAAAATGTCCACATATGAGAGCATAAGACTGAGAAACTTGTGAGATTTTGTAGATTTTTTTTCTTTCAAAATTTGAATTGATTGGTGTTTCATGTTTCTTTTTCCTTATTTGGAACTTCTGAGTGTGCTACTGAAAACATGTCCTACTGCTACTGTGAGATAATGTTATTATACACTGTTAAGTTTTCTCACTTGCATTTGTCTAATTAAATGCTGATTGGCCAGTAGGCAGACAGGAAGTATAGGTGGGGTGACCAGAGTATTAGAATTCTGGAAAGAGGAAGAGCAGAACACCTGATGCTAGCCAGATGCAGAGGAAGGAAAATATAATGTTGTAATCAGAAAAGATACTAAGCAATGTGACTAAACATATATGAGGACTGTGCATTAATTAAGTCATAAGAGCTAGTTAATAATAAACTTAAACTTTTGCCCTAGCAGTTACTTTAATATTAAGTTACTGAGTCAATTATTTGGGAAGTAGCTACCAGGTATTTGAAAATTTCTGTTTGAGACAGAAACTCTAAATACACACTGCAAAATCTATTATAAATACTTATCAAATCCCATATTGATATATGTATATATTCTTAAAAATGTTAATTTTTTCTATTTTTTGGTTGTCTTCCTCGGGCCTGCAAAGTAATAATCATGATGATGGTTCTGTATGATTTAGGTAAAAGAAAAAAAAAAGTTAACCTAGATTACTTTTAATCTCATTGACATATAATATTAATTTATAAGGAAGTAATAAGCATAAAATTTTATTTCATATATAATGTGCTGTTTTGGGGGGCTGGAGAAATGACTTGGTGGTTCTAAGCAATGCTTATCTTCCAGAGGACCAGGTTCAATTCATCCACATGGCAGCTCTCACTTGTCCAATTCCAAGGCTTGTGATACCCTCACAGAGTCATATTTACAGGAAAAACTCCAATGACCATATTTTTAATTGGCATTTCTATAGTCACAATTTATATTTAAGTGATACAATTAAATACTAATTTCTAAAATCAAAATTTAGTCTTTATTTATTATATATTTTTAAAATATTTACTGAAAATGTATTTTTTTCTGATACAATACATCCCAAGCACAGTTTCTTTTTTATCTCCTCTTTCTAACCTGCCATGCCATCTCTCCACTATTACCCTCTATACATTTACTCTTCAGAAAAGAGCAGATCTACAAGAGACAGCAGCTCAACAGGGCAAAATGAGATACAATAAGACTAGATACAGGCCCTCATACCTAGACTAGGGCAGACAAACAAATACAGGGAAAAATCTCAAGAGCAGGCAAGAGAGTAAGAGATATACCTTTGACAACTCGTAGGAGTATTGCAAAAACACCAAGATAATAGTGATAATATACAAGAAGAGGACCTGCATCAGACTCATTCAGTCTCATGCATGCTGTTTAATGTATGAGCCTAATTATGACTTGTTCACAAATAATTACTTATTTTACTGGAAAAATATATCAGTTAATTTAAAATATTTGCTTGTAAATTACCAACAAAAAATAAAACAGTGTTGTATTTTAAGATGAACCCTGGATATTTAAAGTCTGGTTTTTTTAAGCAAAAATCTTACGTAATTGGTTTTAATGTGGTCCTAGCTTCAATTACAATCCTAGGATTTAACTTGATCTTGGCTTTTTTAATGATGGGAATAGATGGGACAGATATCTATGGTAAAATGTTCTTTAACTGTAAGGTGATTTGTGAAGTATTTTACACCTGCAGTATTGTAACAAATGTGCTACTGTTTCCATTGCTATTGAATTTATGGTAGAGTTTAGGTGACCATTGAGAATCATTGAGGAAAATCCATTGATTGATCAAAAATGCTTCCTTTATGAAACAATTTCTTTTATTTTTAGACATTAGTATTTTATTTTACTTACCTATTATGGTTTGCAAGCAGATCATCTCCAATCCACATAAAATTTTAATTTTCAATAGTTAATTATGTTGTAATCATGTTATATAATTATCTTCAACTATATAATTATGTCATGTAATTTCTATACTTTGAAAATCTTGAGATCTGGACCTTTTGAAGAAAATAATGAACTAAAACTGAAAATTATTGCTCCTAATCTATTATGACAGGCTGAAGTCAAACTGCAGATATAGAAATAGACCTTACAGCTATGTGAAAAATTAAACATAAAACATCTGTAGAGGCTGAGTAAATACTTACATACCATCCATAACATATCATGCCATGCATAGCAATATATTTTATAATGGAATAAATATTAGAAAAGCAAAACACTCTGGCCATAAACATTTTCAAATAAGATATTCTCAACTAGTTTTTACATTAAAGATTTTTGGCTTTGCACTCCAAACAGCAGTATAAATAGTATACAAATATGGATTTTGTTCATATATGTGTGTGATTTATCTATGTACTTTTGTCTTTGTTCAGATGTGTTTGTACAAGGTATTTATTGCATGAGGATCCCAAAAGCCAATGTCAGATGTCTTTATTTATTTCTATGTATGCTATTTTTGAAGTAGTTTCCCAGTGATCCTGAAATTCAACAATTCAGCTATGCTGGTGCATTTGAAAGTTCTGAGGACTCCCCTGCCTCCTTTTTTCTTTTTCTTTTTCTTTTAACACTTATTAAAAGTACTTTATTTTCTCCTTGAATTTGCTTTATATCTCACAAAATTATGAAGTTCACAGCTTTTATACAAAAATTTAACAAGGCTGTTTAGAAATATCTCTGTAGTTGAATGTCTCCTGACATTTCTTCTAATCAATATTTAATAATGAAATACAGTAAGAAACCCAGGTTCTGGGAAACTCAGGGCATCTACTTCCCCATGGCCTTTCCTTCTCCACTCTCTGAGAACTGGACCCTTTCTAGACTGGGCTGGGCCTTGGGGCTAAGGGTGAAGACAAGGTTGTTGTGTGGTAAATTGTAGGTTAATTTACACAAGGTTTCTCTCCTCTCCTCTCTGTCTCTGTCTCTGTCTCTCTGTCTCTGTCTCTCTGTCTCTGTCTCTGTCTCTCTCTCTCTCTCTCTCTCTCACACACACACACACACACACACACACACACACACACACACACACACACATCAGCATATGAAAGAATTTGACCCTACAGCTTCCTCCTTTCCAACCTATCAGGCCAACTTCCTGAAACTCAAGTTTCTCAATGACAGAACAGGGCTAAACCACCACTTAAAGTATGGCAAGTACAGCCTTTACAGTAATTATAGAACTATCCATGAAGCAACTAGAAAAAAAAATTGTTAAGTAAACATATGCAAATTGCAGCTACTTAACCAAACCACAAAGCAAGTGTCATTTAAACCCAACTTCACAAAATACTTCAATTCCCTTCCTAATGAATTATCTTCCATACAGTAGCTCAGTCATGATAATGAGACTCTTTAATTTCAGGGTTATGGGTTTATGTCCCATGCTGAGTGTCAACACCCCTAGCTCTGTTTGGCCTTAAATTCAATCTAGAGTATTTCTGCCTCTTGAGTGCTGGATTAAAGGTGTGGATCACCACTCTCTGACCTACATGGCTAAATCTGTGGTGACTCTGTTCTCTGATTTTCAGGCAAACTTTATTAGAATTTATCACTGCACTGTGTCATTCTTGTAATTGTGCACCTACACCCAGCAAGTCAGCCACATGCCCATACACTGAAATTGTTCCATTAATAAATCTACCAGCAAAAAATAAAATTTTTGTTGATAACAATCACTTCATTCATGAAATTATTGGCTTGGATTCCATGTAGTTCATGAGTTCAAATTTTCAACTGCTCACTCTCCTAGCAAAAGCTAACATTTTCTTAACAAAAGCAACAAGTGAAATACTAAATAATGACTTCTCAAAATTAAGTTATGCCATTACTCATTTTTTACTCTTTTTATTTGGCATTGTTTACAGTTGAACAGAGTATGTCAAAATGGGTTTTAAACCTACATGAAAACTTATAAAAAAAAAGTGGCTGGCATTTTATTAAAACTATAACTGTAAACACCAAAGGATTTTTTTTAAGATTTTCTTAGCTCTGAGCTGCTGGACATGGCAAAAAGAATTTAAAAATATTAAAAATGACCTGCAAGTACTCATATAAAATGTCTTGAGTTTTGGCAGGTCGTTATTCTTTGTTCTTCCTTCATCAATTACCAAAAACGTCAGCACAGACTGACCTGGGCTGCTCCTTCTAAGAGAAACTGCAGGCTGATCATGGGTGACAGACAAAGTGAATAACTTAAGAAGTCACCATAGTTCTGTCTCCTTTAGGGAGTCACTGCTGAGGAGCCAAGAAACTCATTGCTCTTCATTCTCAGTGCAACTCCAGACCACTCAGCCTAGAGAACAGTGACCTGATACCAAAAACAATCGCACCTCTTCTTGAACTCATTACACAGCTTCAAAGAAACCCCTGTGAAATGAGAAAATACCAGTGCAGCTGCCCACATATACACAAGTACACAGTGCTACCAAGGGAAATGCAGATCACAACTCCTACTAACCCTGCTGGGCTGCATGCCCTTAAGCTCTCAAGCATTTCTCACCAGGTCTACATCTTACATTCTTCTTCCCTGCTGCACACCAACCTTACCACTTATCCCTTTCTATATTCCCTTGGGTGAACAGGGAACCTGTGCTTCCTTAGCTGCTTTACCAATGTGGACCATTGGAGATGCTGCAGCTCAGAGAATGACGTGAATATAGCAACAAACCCAAGTCAATCTTCTAACAAACCACTTCCCAGACCCATAGAATTGTGGCTCCTCTGGTCACCCTTACAGGAAGTGGAGGTGAGAGTTGGGAAAGTTTTTTAATCTCATACAGAAATGGCATAAATATGCTTTGTGAATAAGATCTCAGTATCACACAATGATTCTCTTCACATCTAAGCCATGTAGTCAACAAAAGTGTTTCCATACAATAATCCACATTTGTGAACAGCTACTCACTTGTGGGTCACTTATGAACTAGTATTAACCCCTAGATTTGTTCTTTCTTAACATTTTCTGGATCCAGTAAGAACTAGTAGAACCATTCCTGGGTAGGGGAGGGGTAAAGGGGAGAAAACATACTTAGCCTTCTATGTAATTTCAGAGGATTCATAAGCCAGCTTGCAACCCATTCACCCTGCCCTAGAACTTATGGGGAGGTCTGATCAGGCCAGATACAAAAACTGAGTTTGCAATCCTAAAGCTGTGGTATGTGACATGAGGGTCTTATTCCTCTGAAAACCCCGAGGTTTGAGAGTCCAAAAATAAAAGATTAGAAAGAAACACTTGTTTAGTTTTGCATCCTAACCTTGACAAAATCCAAGCACAATCAACCCTATTTAAGACATGTGACATCTGCTGCTAGAGTTATAGATATGTGCCCATGTGCAAGGCCTTTTAGGTAAATGCTGATGACCAGAATTCAGGTGTTTATTCTTGCACGGTAAGCTCTTTACTTACACTGAGCCATTGCCCCAGCTTCCCACCACCAATATATTCTTTAGAGCTAATCTTAATAAAATTATTCTAAGGAGTTTAAAAATAAAGACTCCCTATAATTTCATGCTTATGGATCAACATATTTAGAATAATTTGGTACTTCCAGCAGTTTCATGCATGATTATCTTGATTTGTCAAGGTTAAAAACATTTCATTAGATCACACTGAAATTAGCATGTGTTCTAATGTTTCACTATCACATTTGCTGCTAACTAAACCACATTATCGTTGAGCCCTCCATTTATTAAAGGGGATGTGAGCTCATCTTGTTAGAGAAATAGATTCCTCTGAAGATTAAATATTGTGATAGGGCAAATCAATGTCACAAAATAAAAGTGAACATTTCATGGACCATGTAGTCCTTACTGTACTCTTGGGGGGTTAATATGACATAAATCTTAGAGTCAATGTTCATTAATAGATGCTCTTTACAATGTATTTATTAAGAAAAAATTTAAGGACTCAACATTGCTAGAATTATCTTTATCTCTTTATCTCATATTTTACAATTTTAACAATGAGACAATTCTGTAACCAACTAACAAAACTTAAGCCAGTTAAAAATATCCATAAAACTTTAAAGGAATTTGGTAATGTATTTATACTTAATGAAGCAAAAAAAGAGACTTAATTGAGTCTGAAAATTCTTGTATTTCACGAGTGGTTTATGGAAGTTGAGATATGAGCTGAGTGTGCATGTAAAAAGAAGTACAGTAAAATGGTAATTGGCACATCTTCACTGAAGCAAAAATTTGCCAATTAAGTGATAGGCTTATTGTAATGCTAGAAACTTGATTTTAAACTACATTCTTTCTAATACTGGGAACAGTAGTTTAACTACTATAAACAAAAATGGTAAATTATTAAAGCTAAAAAGTATGAACTAGACCAAGAAGAACTTATCTCGTTAAGTATAGAATTATTTCAAATTCTCTTATGACTTACCCTAAAGTTTGAGAAATTTGGTTTTATAAAGTTATTATAATTAGTTTTTATTCATATGATTAATATGGATGTAAAAAGAAATACCTTCAACAGTGTTTCAGAAATTATTTATTGAGATTTAGACTAGCTTTTGAATGGGGGTTTGAGAAGCATGACTAAGGATAAAATTATTTTACTGGTTCATTTGATTGTTGACTGGACTTAGAATCAATCATAATGCAAATCACTAAGCATGCCTCTGATAGATCTTATTGACCATGTTATTCAGAGTTGAAATATACACTAGAAATGAGAATGGCACCTTTTTTTAAGCAGCCCAGATTTAAGAAAGAAAGAAGGAAAGAAAGAAAGAAAGAAAGAAGGGAGGGAGGAAGGGAGGGAGGGAGGAAGGAAGGAAGGAAGGAAGGAAGGAAGAAATGAAAAGAGAAACAGGTTAACATAATGGAAGGTTGTTGTAGAAAGTTTCCCTGCCCAAACTTGGGCCGAGGTTCAGACCTGGCCTGCAGCGGCTTTTGTTCCCCAAAGAAATGAATCAGAAACATATATTAACTTCATACTGTTTGGCCCACGTCTCAAGCACATTACTAGCTAGCTTTTTCATCTTAAATCAACCCATTTCTATTAATCTGCTTGCTACATGACCCAGCCCATGTCTCACCTGGATTAGCTACATGCTTCTTCAGGGGTCAGATGGAGACTGGCTAACTCCACCCTCCTTCTACCTGTCTGTCCTCTGATTCTCATCCACATCTATGGTGCTGCACATAGACCAAAACAGTCCTTTATTTACAGCATACAGAGAACATTGCACCACAGAAGGATTTTTTCTTGCTTGCTTGCCTTCAGTCTCACAGACAAGTTCATCAGTTCTGTTGTTTTTTCTGCTGCTGCTGCATATATTACTTTGGCATTGTTACTACACACCTTCTTCTGGCTGCTAATGAGGACTGAAGACAATAAGTTCCTCTATAGTTCTCTAGGTATTCATCACCAAGTTGTTACTGCTGAGTTTCCCAACCTATGGACTGAGTAATTCCCAGTTCTCAGCCTCTTCAGTATGATAGCCATTTCGAACTACACAGACAATATGATGAACATATAAATTCTCTCTTTTTTAAACCTGGACCTATAAGTATTTTTATTATTATCTATTTATTTATTTATCAACATCTGTTACTATATAAAACACACATTTGTATTGTAATTTCCTTTAAAAGATACAGCATTGAGAATGTCTTAAATGGAGAAACTTGATGAACACAGCTTCAAATTTAACAATAGTTGTAAATAGTTTGTTCTTATGTAGGCATATTAAGCAATGAAAATAACTGTTGTCTGTGTCTCTTTTCTTTAAAATACACAGAATATAAAAAATAAAATCTAAGACACCTCAAGCAAGGTTAGGCTCAGCTACAGATGAAAAAAGCACACTAGGTCACAGCTAATGCCCACAGATGCAATGTGGCTATGATGAATTCCTAGTAAGCAACCATTCTACAGTCAAACCAGAAGTTTGTTTGTTTGTGTGTGTGTGTGTGTGTGTGTGTGTGTGTGTGTGTGTGTGTGTGTATGTGTGTGTGTGTGTGTTGAATCATTTTATTTATCCATCATCTTCCAGTTAAATAGGAATGCTTTTGCTTAAAGTTTAATATGTATTTATCTTATTATTTATTTTTATTTGGAGAACCCTTATTAATATAGTTTGTATATTTGGCACCAAAGATACTTCAGTGATGAAAATATGGTCATATTAATCTATAACCACAGCACTAGGTGTGCAGATAACAGAGGATCTTGGGCACTCTAGCCAGCCAGTCTAGCCAAAATAATGAGTTCATAGTTCATTATAAGAACTTGTCTCATAATAAATGTAGCAGAAAAATAAAAGAAACATCTATTGCTGACCTCTATGTTCCAGATCTGCACTCCTAGGCAGAACTCAGGCATGCACATGTATACACAACTGTAGTGGGAAATTAGGAACTATATATGTAAACGATTGTGTTAGAGGATTGGAGACGAGAGGGGCATGGTTAATTGGAAAGGATTTTGGAAGTAGACTTTTGAGGGAGAGGACTAAGATAAAAAGTTGACATTTTTTTGTGAGAGTTTTTGCCTGGGTGTGTAGTTTGGCCTAGTGGCACGGGAGTTTAGACGTATGGTGTGGGGATAAAGAGTTTTTTTAAAAAACGTTTTGGCGTGTTGTAATTTTATTTTTTTAATTTTTTTTAAAATTGTGTTTGTTTTGTAAGTGATTTTTATAAAATAAATTTTATTTAAAATATATTTTATGACGAGTTTATATCGTGATAATTGAAAAAATAAATAAATAAATAAAAGATCATTATACTTACAAACAACTATTAACCAAAAGATAAATAAAAAATAAATTGACATAATACAAATGTTTATATATTGTTACAAATAAAAAAATCAATCTATGTGTTTAATTTAAATAATATATATATTGATACAAAGTTAAACATAATACAAATGTTTATATATTGACACAAATAAAAAATTAATCTATATGTCTGATTGAGATAATATATATTAATACAAACTTAAATATATAATTGCCCTATTTTGCACGTGTCTACCTCTGTCTAAAATATCTTACACATTGATGTATATTAAATACATTGTCATTTCAATAAT